>JAWNLR010000571.1:0-46748 GCA_035042205.1 Drosophila infuscata | reverse complement strand
GTTCCAAGAGCCATGCCTGAACTTCTTCAAGGAATGGCGCTTAAATGGTACATAGCGAACAACCAACATTGGACCAAATGGGTAACTTTTGTCCAGAGTTTTCAAGAATATTTCTTGCCAAGAGATTATGTTGAGAATCTCAAGGACGAAGTTACCCGAAGACGTCAGGCTATACAAGAGCCATTTAAGGTGTTTATGGTGGAAATGCAGACGCTAATGCGGCCACTGCAATATTCAGCAGAAAAGCAGCTGAACAGGATATACAACATACAGCCTCCCAGACTTACGAGCGTTCGCCAGGCCAAATCAGTTTAACAATTTGAATGAATTGATGCATTTGGCCGAAGCGTTCGAGGAACTCGAAGCCGACAGGGAAAAGCTGAGACTGCAGAGCCGCATGGATCAGCACGGTTACAACACGCCATTGCACAGCCGCATGGAGCAGCCGTATTGTAACAGGCCACAGCACAGCCGCATGTAGCAGCCGTATTGTAACATTCCACCACGAAGACGCACCGAAAACCATCACGACCACGAACGCGCTCATCCACTCAAACATCCACGATTTATGGCAATGGTGGTGGAGCAAGCAGAAGCCGACACCAGACCCAGACCAGCCCCAAGGACGACACGAGACAACTTACAAACACATATACAGAATCCAGCGAGGTCATGCAGATGTTGCGGCCAGGAGGTACACTCGGTAATAGAGTGTACGAATCCTATGCTGGAATTCTGTTGGAGATGTGGGCGTATTGGAGTTCGTACGTCAGTATGCTGTCCGTCGGGAAACGGATATCAGCGTCCGCCACCAAGGGGCGAGCGGGAGCCGAACAGGACAGCCCCAAGACGCTAATTGGCAGCCTAAAGGACAGCCACCGTAGAGATCGGCAACTGTCAGTATAAGGCTACGATTGACACAGGGGCCACGAGTAGCTTCGTTAATGAGGAGATAGCGCTTGGACTGAGCAACGCAGGCCGACGACGCGCAACCGAACGGCGAGTCCGCATGGCAGATGGCCGAAAAAGCGAAATTCGAGAACAGGTCGAAGTGAGTATTAGACTCGGACGAAGCAGCATGGAGATCGCTCAGCTGATACTGCCAGGAGTCATCAACGACCTAGTTCTCGGATGGGACTTCCTGTCGGGTATGGGCACGGATTTGGAATGTTCAGGCGTAATGGTAAGTATACCCAAAAACCCAAGACAAGTAAACCCGGAGGAGAAATTGTCAGTAGCTAAAGCAGTCATCCCACTGTTAAATCCGGACGCAGAAATTTATCAATTTTTGCAGGGAGAATTGGCTGCAATAAACAAATAGGTGGATGAACTGTTGGCCAAAGGATGCATTGAGCCGTCAAAAAGCCCACACAGCGCACCAATATTGACTGTGCGGAAAAAGACAGGGAAATGGCGCCTCTGTGTTGACTTTCGACAACTAAATACAACTAAAAACCCTTGCCAAGAGTCCACCACATCCTGGATCAGCTGAGAGAGGCTCGTTTCATCACGAGTCTGGATCTCAAAGATGGCTACTGGCAGATTCCGATGGAGAAAGAAAGTCGAGAGAAGACGGCATTCACAGTCACAGGGAAAGGACTGTACCAGTGGAAGGTAATGCCATTCGGACTCCATTCGGCACCGGCAACGTTCCAGAGGGCACTGGACCGCGTGATTGGACCCGAGATGATGCCACATGCGTTCGCATATTTGGATGACATCATCGTAATTGGGAAAACACGCGAGGAACACATGGCCAACCTGAGAGAAGTGTTCCGACGGCTGAGAGCAGTAAATTTAAGGATCAACGTGAAAAAGTGCGACTTTTTCAAAAATGAATTAAAATACCTAGGTCACCAGGTGACGGACAAAGGTATACGCACTGATCCGGACAAAGTAGCTGCTATCGCCGAACTGAAGCCCCCTGGAAAAATCAAGGAATTACGGCAATACTTGGGAGTGGCATCATGGTACAGACGCTTCGTACCAGATTTTGCCACCAACGTATTCCCACTACACACGCTGTTAAAAAAAAGGTTCAAAATGGGAACGGACCGAGGAGTACGAGGAAGCTTTCGAAAAGGTTAAAGCTAAGCTGACACAATCACCTGTGTTAGCATGCCCAGATTTCTCAAAACTATTTTGCTTGCAGACGGATGCAAGCAATTATGGTTTGGGAGCGATATTGACCCAAAACTCAGAGGAGGGCGAACCGGCGAACGCAAGCAGATCTTTAAATGGTGCTTAGAGTAACTACTCTGCGGCCGAGAAAGAGTGTCTTGCGAAAATCTGGGGCATAAGGAAGCTAAGACCTTACTTGGAAGGATACCACTTCACAGTCATTACAGACCATATGGCACTGAAGTGGTTGAATTCCATCGAAAGCCCATCAGGGAGGATTGCAAGGTGGGCACTGGAACTGCAACAATTTGATTTCGACATCAAATACAGGAAAGAAAACCTGAATGTGGTTGCAGATGCTCTCTCCCGACAGCCCCTGATGGAAACATGCTTAAGAGTCTCGATGGTGGAAGGTGCAAGGGATAAAGAAAAAGTGCGATTCTTCTTGTTCAAAGGTTTTTCTTAGACTTAACGATAGTCGATACTATCGATATTTTATAAGTATGTTAGTGACGGTTAACAGAGTTATCAACATGAGATGAGATCAACAGCTGATCATTAATTAGTTTGACTAAACATCCCGCCGCCTTGAAAGGATCTGCTTTCAATACATGAAGACTCCATCGGTAAAATGGCCAACTTGTGGATTGGCCAGCAGCAGATGCCATTGGCTGTGCGAATATACGCATTTATTGGCCTACAGAAGTTGATGCCACAGCGTTGGAATAGGTGTTCCGGTCGAAGGCGCTCCGCTGGTAGCGATCCCATAAGCTGCCTTTCCAACTTTGGCTTGTATCGAACACAAGCCATGCAAGTGCGCACGATGCTACGGGCCAAGTCCCTGGCATTTACAATCCAATACTCCAATCGAATGCGTGCCACTAAAGCTTTGGGTCCAGCATGGCAGTTGCGAAGATGTAGATGCCGAACATAAGTCCAAACGAAATGGGGTTTACTGGGCAGCAATATCGGGTGTTTTTCGAAGTTTTTTTTCGATCTAGAAACGGATTTAGAAACTTCAGATGGCTTTTAATAGGTTGATTCCTTTCCAATTGGCGATATCTTCGACGAATGATAATTGTTGGATGTTCCAAATTATGCAATGAGATGCATTGCGAAGTTCATCGGGTGACAAAGTATCGAACTTTCGTCCCGTACGTGTGTTTTGAACGAAGCGAAGCATGTAAGCGATAGTGCGAATGCAGCGATTGTATGAGCTGATGTTGTCTGATACAGGCCAAAGTTCACGACGTTGAGTTAAAAAGGCTGGTCCTGAGAACCATATGGATGATTCTAGTTCGGAGGTGGTGGCACCTCGAGATACGATGTCAGCAGGATTTGATGCTGATGGCACGTATCTCCAATCTCCGATTGAAGTCAAATCCTGAATTTCAGAAATTCGATTTCCAACAAATGCTGATAAAGAGACTGAATGTTGCTTTAGCCAATGCAAAACAATTTGCGAATCCGAACAGAAATATACGGCATGTGGCTTTTCGGCGAATATACCCTTAACTTTGTTGTAGACTTGTGCCAACAAGTGAGCTCCGCATAGTTCCAGTTTGGGAAGCGATTTCTTCTTTACCGGGGCCACTCTGGACGTGGCGGTGAGAAGACGAACCATAATGCTTCCACAAGCAGATTCCGACCGCACATAAATGCAACAGCCGTATGCTCGAATCAAGGCCTCGCAGAATCCGTGCAATTGAATTGACCTTTGGTTGACCTGCTTGCAGTATCTAGGTACAGCAACTGACGAAATGGTTTGGAATGATTCCAGGCACTTCTTCCAGGCCAGCTCAAGATGCTGTGGTACAGACTGATCCCAATTAAGCCCTGCGAGCCAGAGTTCCTGCAGGATGATCTTTGCGACGATTATGAGTGGTGACACAAGTCCGAGAGGGTCGAACAAAGCTGATGCGATGGATAGAATGGTCCTCTTGGTGACGTTCGACGCAACGATTTTTGGTCTAAAGTTGAATAGCAGCATATCAGTATGTTAATTCCAGTTGACGCCAAGTGCGCTAGTCAATCCGTTGTCGCACGTACTGAAATCCTTGCTGGCGAAATTTTCGGTGAATTTGGCATGATTTGAATGCCATTTTGATAACGGGAATTGACCACGATGCAAGATTTCTGTTACTTGATCCTGATTCTTTGATTGTGCGGAGAGTTTGTATGTCATCACTTCCAGATAAAAGATCATCTACGAAGAACGACGATTTGATGACTGCAGCACCGATTGGATACTCAGTTTGATGAAGATCTGCCAAATAGTGCAGGCTGCGTATGGCTGAATATGGTGCCAAAGCTGTTTCATATGTGAACGTGTTGACCTGATAAGTGCGAAGCGGTTCATCTGGAAGAGCTCGCCAAAGTATGTACTGGTATTTGCGATAATTTATATCAACATTTACTTGCCTGTACATTTTGGTTACATCCGCTGTTATGGCATAACGGTGTAATCTGAAGCGCAACAACAACAAATATATATCATATTGCAGGCTCTGGCCAACGAGTAACTGTTAATTGAGCGAAGTGTGATTGGACGTACGCTACGAAACGTTGAAGACCACCCGAAGCTTTGTGGATTCGCTGCTGGGCTTCAAAACGCAATGATGGGGTATGTAGTAGTGAGGTTCCGATAAGTTTGGTTCTGACACCAGCGACATATGTTCCAAACGTTCATATTCCTCCATGAATTGACAATACTGTAAGCGAAGTTCTGAAGACTGTACCAAACGGCGTTCCAAGCTGAAGAATCTGCGGCGTGCAATGTCGAATGAATGACCAAGATGACTGGGGTTGTTCTTAAACGGCAGTTTTACAACAATGCGACCATTTTCATTTACGACAGTAGTTTTTGTATAGTATTCCTCACAAGCTCGATGTTCTGGTTTCAACTGCACATTTGATGATTCGATTGATTCAATTTCCCATAAGCGTTTAAGATGATCATCGATTGAAGTGGCACCAAGTTTAAAGCAAGTAGCAAGCTCTGTAGCACGTTGCGGGTGGTACTTGCCTGTCACTACCGATCCAAACAGCGTTTTTTGGAGAATGGGCCCATCCACACCAAGTTTAATTTGGCCCACTGACAGAATGTCGAAGAATGCTTCTGTACCTAGAAGCATGTCGATGTGTCGAGATTGATAGAACTTTTCATCTGCCAGAACTGTATTTTCGGGCATCTTCCAATTTGAAATGTCGATGTTGAGATCCGGTTGATAAGCTATACACGAAGTGACGCAGAGATCCAATATTAGTTCAAACGATGACAAACGAGATTTTATTGATGAAGTTGTAAGAGAGGTTATGTCTGTCCGTGCATGGCCAATACTGCTGATTTGCACATCGTGTTTCTCTCTTTTGAGTCGAAGCTTCTGTGCGAACGAATCGGTAACGAAATTCACCTGCGAACACGAGTCCAGAAGAGCACGGCCTAATCTGTATATGCCAGTTGAATCTCTGACCAGGACCATAGCCGTTGCTAAAAGAACCTGAGGTTGTTTACGATTTTCCAATTGCGAATGATTGTGTGTTACTGCTTGAGTGGCTGGAGGAACGCTTGGTTATGTTGTGGTATGTAGATTGTCGTTGCGTAACAAGGTGTTGTGCAATCTCTTACAATAGCGACAGCGATTTGTTGAAAGGCAATCGGCTATTTGATGACCCTTAGACAAACAATTAAGACACAGTCGATAACGTTTTACGACAACAAAATGTTGCAGCGCATCCAGTGATTTAAATTGTTCGCAGCCCATCAATTTATGAGTTGAGCTTGAGCACAACGCACAAGCAGTAGTAGCAAGTGCGAACGACGAATTATGTCCTTTGCCAGGAATATGAGTTGGTTTGGAATGGTTTTGGTTGATGGTTGAACCTGAAGACAGCAAGAATTGACAATGACGTTCTAGTACTACCATGCACTGAGCCCAGGATGGGATTGTTGAATAATCCACCGATAGATTCCATTTGTTTCTAGTTTCCTGATCACATTTCTCTAGAACCACATAGATTAGCATTGCTTGAGCTATCTCGATATCAGAGCCCAAGGACGAAAGCGAACTAAATAATGCCGATGCATTATCGATTAACGAACGTAGTTGAAAAGCGTTTCATGAGCTCACTAAAGGCAATTGAAAAATCGACGATATAGTCTCGGTGAATATCAGTGCTGGCTTGTCAAACAGAGACCTTAACTTTTCTAAGGCTTTAGAATAGTTTTCATTCGTAACTGGAAATGCCTTCACGCATTCCAGCGCAACGCCCTTTAAGCAGTTGAGCAGATAGTTGAACTTCTCAATATTTGTTATGTGCGTTCCTTTAACGATTTGATTGAACGAGCAAATGAAGTTTCTATATTCCAAATGATTGCCGTCGAATGTAAGCAAGGCCAAACTAGGCAAGCGTGGTGGTGTGATGATACTGAATCAATGACTTTACTGTTTAAGTCTTTACCGAGCAATTGCTTTATTGCAAATTTCATATGTAAGTTAACAATAAAACCTTCGCTCCCGCCTCGACCACATTTCGCTGATGCAGCACACTCGTCATGGCGTACCCAGCGGTCAGCGACACTTGGTCACATTGGTGTTTGGCATTTTCCCTGTTTCGGGACACTTGGTCACACTGATATTTGGCATTTCCCCTTTTCGGGACACTTGGTCTCACGGGGTTTTGGCTGCTTCCCTTTCCGTTTTGGCGTTGGCTGCGAACAGATTGTTCCAGCTCTACAATCCACCATTGTGGTGTGCATCATCAATTATAATAAACTCCTCATTTTGGATACTCCTCAGCGCTAAATAATATCTACTGTAGCATTTGTATTTAATCGTACAATTGAATAATTAATTACACAACAGAGCAAAGAACATAAATGTATGAAACAAATGTATTTAACAAGTGTAGCCTATAATAATTTAAGTATCGAACTTGAATTATAAATAAAAAGCTTAAAAAGAATAATTGGCGCCCAACGTAAAAAAATATATAAAAAACCAACCCACAATAAAAAAAATAATATAAACAAAAATCAAAGAAAAAGGCTTAAAACATTGCAATCAAGTTGTAAATACAAAAAAAAAAAACAACGAAACACTCAGCAAGGACAAGGAGCGTCGATCACCGCTGGAATTAATTTAGCAAGAAAGTCATGTAAGTGATATGTTTAGTGAATTATGGATCCTTGGCAAAAATATATAAAATCTTATAAATAAGCACCTCCTTCCGTAAAGTAAAAATTTCGATTAGTGTTCGGTTTCCTAATGAGCGGTAGTTCCTCAGATACCGACAGCGACGACAGTGTTGACCTTCGTCTAGTGAGTGGTATTGAGGGCATTAAAGTATCCGACAGAGAGCTAGTTGGTAGAGAACCATCGTCCAGGCATACTTACGAACAGACCTCAAACATGGATCCCACACAATTACGTGCCATTATAGACGCCGCGTTGGCAGCTCAGGCCGAGAATTACCAACAAAGAGAACAGGCTCAAGCCGAGAATTACCGACAAAGGGAAAAAGCCCTGAGGGAAGAGATCCAGGCACAGTTCGACGGCTTAACCCGTCACCCGCACAACTCACAAATACCCACACCACAGATTTACGTGTATCAAGACGTGAATATACTAGACGGCGTCTCGTGTGACATATCTTTAGACATGGTGAAGAGCCTACCCGAATTCCAGGGTACTCAAGAGTCATAAGTGGCCTGGCGACAGGCAGCCAAAAATACGTACAAAATTTTTGAAAAATACAACGGAAGCGAGCGACATTACCAAGCCGTCGCCATGATCCGTAAAAAAATAAAGGGCTCTGCTGACGCATCTTTAGCTTCATTCAACACCGCCCTAAACTTTGAGGCTATTATCGCTAGACTAGACTTCATGTTTAGCGACAAGCGCCCAATACACGTCATAGAGCAGGAGATGGGTACCCTCAGGCAGGGGAGCCTATCTTTGTTAGAGTACTATGATGAGGTAGAAAAAAACTCACCTTGTTGACCAACAAGGTTAACATGTCATATGAAAAAGGGTTAGCAAGAGGCATGTGCGAAAAGTTCAGGGGTGATGCCCTACGGGTATTCATTTCAGGACTAAGACGAAACTTAACCGACGTACTGTTTGCTGCACACCCTCCTGATCTGCCCTCGGCTCTGGCGTTGGCCCAGAAAGTGCAGGCAAACCACGACAGGTACAACTTTGCGACAAACTATGCTAGAAGCATGGAAGACAGGTCGCGATAGTCGGGAAGTCAAATACAAAAAAGAACATTTGACCACCAGAGCGGCCAGCCTGAACAGAATAAAAGTCCATTCTTCAAACAGGGGGGCAAAAGTCAACTCCGACAGAACTATACTATACTAAACACAACGACGAAAAACCGGAACCTATGGAGGTAGACCCGTCCTCATCCAAGCAAAGGACATATTACCAAAAATCCTCCGGCCCAGGCAAACCCAACCAATATATCATATGGCGCAGAGTAGCGGGGAAAAACGTCAAACTACTTATCGACACGGGTGCGTCGAAAAACTATATTAAGCCACACAAATGGCTCCAAAATGTCACGCCGGTAAACGCCCCGTTCACGATTCACTCCATCCATGGGTCAAATGGCATTTCTCACAAGTGCCAGTTGCCACTGTTTGGAGTGAATACCACCTTTTTTATATTAAAAACTTTAAGCACCTTCGACGGAATTATCGGTCTCGACCTGCTAAATCAGGTGGGCGCGTCCCTCGACTTAAAAAAAAGCGAACTAAAGTTCGGCACTTCATCCGAAAAAATACAGTACCACAGTTGTGCTAATGTTAACCTTACCCAAACAATGGGTACGGATGCTCCACCCGAAGTGAGAGAAAAATTCTTGAAAATGCTAAACAGCAATAAAAAGGCATTTGCGCACCCTAACGAGTCGCTGCCCTACAACACGGCTGTCGTTGCCACAATTCGGACAACGGACAATGAGCCGATATATTCTAAACTATACCCATATCCGATGGGTGTAGCCGATTTCGTTGCCACAGAAGTACAGAGTTTACTGAAAGACGGCATCATTAAGAAATCGAAATCGCCATATAATAACCCTATTTGGGTCGTCGACAAAAAGGGTGTCGACGAAGATGGCAGAAAAAAGAAACGTTTAGTAATAGACTTTCGAAAACTTAACCAAAAAACAGTTGCTGACAAGTACCCAATGCCAAACATTTCCATGATACTGGCAAATCTGGGGAAAGCCAAGTACTTCACAACACTAGACCTGAAATCGGGCTACCACCAAATAAGTTTGGCGGAGCGAGACCGAGAAAAGACGTCTTTTTCTGTGAATGGGGGAAAGTACGAATTTTGCCGACTACCCTTCGGCCTTAGGAATGCGGGCAGCATTTTCCAAAGGGCAATTGACGACGTCTTACGCGAACAGATTGGCAAAACTTGCTATGTTTACGTGGATGATGTCATCATATTTTCAAGCAACGAAACCGAACATGTTCAGCATGTCGATTGGGTGCTTAAGAGTCTGCACGACGCTAACATGAGGATTTCACAGGAAAAATCTAAATTTTTCCAAACAAGTGTCGAGTATCTTGGTTTCATTGTGACGAACAATGGCGCCAGAACGGACCCTGAAAAAGTGAAAGCAATCCAACATTATGTTGAACCACAGTCCCTTTTGCAGTCAGATCATTCCTAGGAATGGCCAGCTATTACAGATGCTTTGTGAAAGACTTCGCATCTATAGCAAAACCCCTTACAGACATCCTCAAGGGAGACAATGGGTCTGTAAGTAAATACAAATCAAAAAAAATACCTATTCAGCTTAACGAAGTGCAACGCAACGCGTTAGAAGCATACTTGCGTCGGAAGACGTAATTCTAATGTACCCTGACTACAAAAAACCCTTTGACCTGACTACTGACGCCTCAGCATACGGCATCGGAGCGGTGCTGTCCCAAGCCGGTCGCCCCATAACAATGATATCCAGGACACTCAAGGACTGCGAAATTAATTACGCAACCAACGAGCGGGAACTGCTGGCCATAGTTTGGGCCCTAGCAAAACTCCGCCAATACCTGTACGGAGCAAGGGACATCAACATCTACACGGACCACCAGCCACTCACATTCGCGGTCTCGGAGGGAAATCGCAATGCAAAGATCAAACGCTGGAAGGCACGCATCGATGAAGTAGGCGCCCACATGTTCTACAAACCCGGAAAGGAGAATCACGTTGCAGATGCTCTGTCTCGTCAGAGCATTAACGCGCTTGAGAACGACAACGCCGATTCCGATGTGGCCACCATTCATAGCGAGGCATCCCTGACATACACAATTGAATCCACAGAGAAACCGGCAAACTGTTTCAGGAACCAGATTGTCCTGGAAGCAGCAAAATTCCCATTAAAACGAAACTTCATTTTATTTGGAGAAAAAACCCGCCATATAATTAACTTTACCGATGACACTTCCCTCATCAACCAAATCAAGGCTGCAGTCAACCCAAACGTGGTGAATGCAATCCACTGTGACCTCCATACCCTAGCACAGATACAACACGAACTGGTAAAATGCTTCCCAACCACAAAATTCTGGCATTGCAAATTCCTCGTTACCGATATCTTCGATCATAATGAGAGAAGAGAAATAGTAACAACAGAACATAATCGCGCTCATAGAGCAGCCCAAGAGAATATTAAGCAGGTCCTGTCGGATTACTATTTTCCGAAAATGGGTAAAATCGCAAAGGAGGTAGTCCTAAACTGCAAAATTTGCTCACAAGCAAAGTACGACAGGCACCCGAAAAAGCAGGAACTTGGGAAAACACCAGTTCCCTCATCCATAGGAGAAATGCTACACATTGACATTTTCTCCACTGATAAAAAATTTTTCTTGACGTGCGTAGACAAATTCTCCAAGTTCGCTGTAACGCAGCTCATATCATCAAGAACTATTGAGGATGTAAAAACACCCCTTTTAGTATTAATGAATATCTTTCCGCACGCAAAACAGGTCTACTGCGACAACGAACCCACGTTCAAGTCTGAGACCATAACTGCCCTATTGAACAATTTCGGCGTCAACGTCGTCAACGCCCCACCACTCCACAGCACGTCGAACGGCCAAGTAGAGCGTTTTCATAGTACCCTACTAGAAATAGCGAGATGCATCAAGCTGCAAAGGGGGATAGAAAACACAGTTGATCTCATCCTCCAGGTCACAACGGAATACAATAGGTCGGTGCACTCCGTTACCCGCAGAAAACCGTGCGAAATATTATACAACGCAACGCCGAGCTTGTGCCAGGATATTACCGACAAAATCCAAAAAGCCCAAATAATGCAGAACAAGAGATTCAACTGGGAAAGACAGAACAAAGTGTTCGAGGTTGGAGAAAAAGTTCTCCTAAAGACCAATAGGAGATTAGGTAACAAACTCACCCCATTGTGCCTTGTAAAAAGGATAGAAGCCGACTTGGGGACAACGGTTCTTATTAAGGGGGGGGGGGGGGGGGGTGGTGGTGGTGGTCCACAAGGATAACCTACGATAAAAGCCAGGACCTGTTGTCTGCCATAAATGTACACCATAGGAAGACTTCTTAGGTTCAGTCCTCAAGGTAGTGGGGACCCCAGATGCTAGGGACGTCCAGAACATAAGACATAATGAGTAAAAACTAATAGATGAAGGCAATGGACAGATAGTTATTAACACAACAAACAGAAGCAAATAAACCAGCTCACAGACACGGTAAACAACTTGTTGAACACCGCGGAGAATAATCTTTTCGACACGGCTCACCTATACGAAACCTTGTTGACAGGAAACCGAATGTTAATGACAGAAATGAATAACATCCTACTCACAATCACCCTTTCGAAATTAAATACAGTAAATCTCAGCCTTCTTGACCATGCCAATCTAGAATCCATATTCACTAACCAAATCACGAATAATACAATCACTAGTTTCCTAATATTAAGATCTCACATTCTGTAAACGTAATTAATTTTATCACTGAGTATCCTAGTGTTGAGAGTCGCTGTAAGAAAATTACCCTGCTCCCAGAACATCACGTCCAACCACCACGCTTTGATAAACAGTTCAAGGTTTACAAATCGCAATGATATCCGAAGCCGCTTACCTGGAGCTGCGGCCTCCCCGTTGATGAACATAACCGGCCACAGCGAAATCCTCAGCTGCTCGTATCTACACCTCCTCGACAAGGGGAACCTGAGCTTCATACAGAACGTGAAGGACGATAACACGACATCCGCCAACTAAAAAGACCCGGTGGAAAGCCTTAATGCGTTCGGGGACGATCGCACTTTAGAGGGGGAGTAGTTAACAATAAAACATTCGCTTCCGCCTCGACCACATTTCGCTGATGCAGCACACTCGTCATGGCGTACCCAGCGGTCAGCGACACTTGGTCACATTGGCGTTCGGCATCGTTCTTTTATTCGGGACATTTGGTCACACGAATATTTGGCACTTCCCCTTTTCGGGACACTTGGTCACACGGGGTTTTGGCTTCTTCCTTTTTCGTTTTGGCGTTGGCTGCGAGCAAATCGTTCCAGCTCTACAATCCACCATTGTGGTGTGCATCATCAATTATAATAAACTCCTCATTTTGGATACTCCTCAGCGCTAAATAATATCTACTGTAGCATTTGTATTTATTCGTACAATTGAATAATTAATTACACAACAGAGCAAAGAATATAAATGTATGAAACAAATGTATTTAATAAGTGTAGCCTATAAGAATTTAAGTATCGAACTTGAATTATAAATAAAAAGTTTAAAAAGAATAATTTATACATATCAAATTTGAATTGGTTTAAACAACAGAATTATAAGACAAGCAAAACCTGAAAACACATGTAAAAAGCCACCATTCAAAGTGAACAATAAGCTCAATGAAGAGCACAAAATGAAACATTTGTATATTTATAACAATATTGTTAATTAAAATTATGAAGAACATGAAGAAATAATCCTCTTATTTGGGCATGCCAGGCAAACTGCAGCTTTTCTAGAGAAGTCTTTTTGAGATACAAATATGATGATAGTGATTTATTCAGGTTAGCATCCTTGTGTCTCTGTCTACAATTTTATGAATGTAACGCGAACGAAAGTGAGAGCAGAAAAACCCATCCCATAGCCCTGAGCAAGGCCGGATCAATGGTAGACAGAGCCGCTCTCGCTTAGTCGCTTATGCGTGTTCGTTACAAGCTTTTCGCTGTTGGTCAGGAGCCTGCGGTGCAACTTGCTTATCCAATAAGGGTGGCTGTTGCTCCTGCTGCAGATGCTGGCGGTCTTGCTGTTGATTGTGAACCTGCTGCTGACAGTGACGCTGTTTCTGTTGGCCAATTTGCTGCAGTAGCTCCGGAGCCGTTGAAAGTCTGGCAGCATCAGCATATGAAAAATTTTCACTGCGAATAGGTGTCAGGATTCATGGTCGCGACTTTTGTAGATCTTGAGCCGGTCTTTGTGACTGAGCCACAGGCTTCCGTTCTTTGGAAACCCGCTAATAAGCTGGGCACCCCATCCAGCTTACTGAATGATTTCCGCCTCAGTTTGCACATTTCGGGTCAGCGTCCAAGGGTTTTTCGCACACCTGACTTGCATGTGCTGAGCCACACTTCACACAGCGATGCTGCTTTTGGCAGTACTTCATAGTATGGCTAAATTCCTGGCAGCGGTGGCACTGAGGGATGTCCAAATGGCGGTCAGGGCACTCTACTGATATACGCACTTGAGAGATTGACCGTAGATTGTATATCTCTTTGTTATTTGCAGCCGGCTCCAGCTCCAAATAGCAAAGATTCAGCTCCTTTTTAGTGATGCGGCTTACAATGGCTTGGACACCCCGCACTGCATGCCCAAGTCTGGCCAGCTCATTTCTGATGCGATCAAGTTTGTTAGAATTGGTGAAAATTAAATTATTTGTTTTGGCGTTGTTGTTGTTTACGTTGTCACTGTTGACATTGTTGACGTTGGAATTGGTGTTGTTGTTAGAGCCGGTATTGTTATTGTGGTTGTTGGCACTGCTGTTGTTTATATTGCATTTTTGGGCGTTGTTTTTGTTGTTGGCATTGTTGGCGTCTGCCAATTTTGTTGCATTATTGTTGTTGTTGTTGTTGTTGCTGTTGCTGCTTTCTGGGCGAGTGCGCAGATTATAGCGGAGTTCACTGGTCTGCCGGGCCAACGAAGGCGAGCACCATGAAGCTAACGCAGCAGTATCAGGCGCATCGGCGGCAGTGGAGTGATGCTCATAATAATGTAATTGTCGCGCACCAAGCGCACTCACTCTAGCAGAGTGGTCGCGGCGCACTCACAAATTCCACTACTTGAACAACTCTCACAAGATTGAAGTGCAGCTGCAGTGTTTCTCGCGAGCGTCAATATTTGAGAGCAAGCAACAGCTGTTTGCTGAACGGATATATATATGTAGAGCTAACCAACTAATAAATCAAAGAAATTATTAAATTATTATTTTTTGTCTACTGACAGTGTGGCCGTATACCGATACCGACGGAATCGCACTGATTTTGTTTTCTACCCCAGAAATCTTAGAGATCTAAAATAAAAAAAAACAAGATAGAACGTTGCAGTCGGACGTAACCGACAGCGGAATACTATTATACCTTAATTTGTGTACAGTTAAGAAATACTTGAATTGTGAGGGATATAGGCGTTTATCGGTTTTGGGGGCGGGAGTGGGCGTGTCCCAAAAAAATTTTGGAGTGCGATCTCAGTAATATACCTTCTAAGTTTGGTAACTGTAGCTCTTAAATTGCGGGAGATACAGGCATTTATCGTTTTTTGTTGGCGGGAGTGGGCGTGGTCCAAAATATTTTGGAGTTCGATCTTAGTAATATACCTTCTAAGTTTGGTAACTGTAGCTCTTAAATTTCGGGAGATACAGGCATTTATCGTTTTTTGTGGGCGGGAGTGGGCGTTGTCCAAAATTTTTTTACACATTTATGAAGGGTGTTACTAGCAATATACCTTTAAAATTAGGTGACTTAAGTTCTCAAATTGCGTGAGATATATGGGTTTATCGATCAACAGGTGTATCGGTTCAGGTAGGTGGAGTGGGCGTGGCCATCCAATTTTTTTATCGATCTTTGGGGGAGTTACCAGTAACATACCTGCAACATTTTGCGACTCTAGCTTGCAAATTACGGCAGATATGCGCATTTTAAATTTCTAGGGACGTAGTTCCTGGGGGCGGCGGATGTGGGCGTGGTCCAAAAATTGGTATGCCAATCTTTGAAGGAGGTTACCAGCAAATTACCTTCTAAGTTTGGTCACTCTATCTTTAAAATGTTCGGAGATATACGGAGTTATCGATTTACAATCGGAATTGTCGATTATAGGCGCAGGTGTGGGCGTGGCAACACAAATTTGTTATCGGTTCTTAGAGGCGACTACCAGTAATATACCTGCCAAATTTGACGTTCCCTACTCAAAAACTGCGGAAGATATAGCCATTTGAAAATTTTAGGTGCGGGGGTGATGGGGGACGTCGGAGGTGGGCGTGGCACATGCCAATCTTTCAAGGACCTCGCCAACAACCTACCAACCGAAATTGGTGACTATATTCGGAACGGGAGAGTGTGACATGGCACCCCCAACCGATCCAGAATTCACCAAGGATGGCGTGGTTGTGGCCAAAGCTAGTGAGCTGAAGAATTATGTCGCTTCTGGTTAAAACCCCCGAGGACAGTGCCCTGGGGTCAACAATTTTTGCCAATGGTGACCAGGCGATTGGCAAGGTCGTCAGTGATTTCGCGAGCAGTGTGGAACGCGACGGTGCCATCTCCGTCAAGGCATTTGCCTTCGGTGAAAATCGCAAGTCAACATTGATCGATGTGGATATCGCTCAGGCAATCATTGTGTTCGGTAATGATGCAGATCTGGTCAGGCTGGAGAGGAAGGCGGATCGGGAGCAGGAACAAAAGCAGCGCGAATAAACAAGTTTTGACCTGCATGCCAGACAATTGGCCCAGGAGCTGCTTCAGTGCTGGATGTGACAGAGAACGCCGCAAAGCATCACCATTACCACTGTGTTGATCAGTCGGTGCTCGTTTGTGATGAGTGGCGAGCACTTGTCTGTCAAACTGTGCCACAATTAATTCTCCACTGTTGGATCCAATTTCAGAAAATCCTGGTGATGTAGATGTGCTGACTCCGGCCAGTTTTGTGATAGGCGGAGTTCCAGCAACAATTCTGGAGCCGGACTTAACGATCCTGGACTGCAACCTTTTGGATGATTGGCAGCGAGTCTTCCTCGTGCAGCATTTAAAAGGTTTTCGTTGGCGAGAGGAGTGTTTCACACTCCTGCAAGATCGTGGAAGATGGAGCTCTTCGAATCAATTTCTGCAGACGGAGGTGGCGTTGCGCAATTGGATCATTAAAGAATTTATTGATCGTAACCTATACTTCGGCCATCTTGCACTACTCGGCAATTTACGCCTCCAATATTGGCCAATTGGCGGCTTCAACAAGTGCGTCAGATGTCTCCGAGCTAAGCCACAGCTAATCGAGCATATGATGGGCAAGTTGACAGCAGAGCGAATTGAAGCAGCCCAACCATTTGAAATGACTGGAGTTGATTATTGCGTCCCCATTTGCCTCAAATCTGTTACTTGCATCAGACCACCAGTCAAATGCTACATTTTGGTCTTCGTCTGCTTCGTTACCATGGCTGTTCACCTGGAACTGGTTCAGGACTTCACAACAGAATCATTTCTTGGCGCTATGAGGAGATTCATCTTGACGCGTGGCAAGCCTAGTCAGATTTGGTCTGACAATTCTACAAACTTCGTGGGAGCCAAAAACGAGCTAAAGGAGTTGAGATGTCTGGTGTTGAGCGATGCACATGCTACTGCTGTTCAGCAATTCTGCTTGGCGGACAACATTGTCTGGCGTTTCATTCCCCCTCGCTTTCCACACCTTGGCAGACCATGGGAAGCAGCGGTGAAAACCGCCAAGCATCATCATTACCACTGTGTTGATCAGTCGCTGCTCGTTTGTGATGATGTGTCTGTCAAACTGTGGCCACAATTAATTCTCCACTGCTAAATCCAATTTCAGGAAATCCTGGCGATGTAGATGTGTTGACTCCGGCCAATTTTGTGATGGGCGGAGTTCCAGCAACAATTCTGCAACCGGACCTAACGAGCCTAGCCTGCTGCCGCTTGGATGGTTGGCAGCAAATGACTCACCTACAGCAGCAAATCTTTTGGGCACGGTGGCGTGAGGAGTATCTCACACTCCTTCAACAGCGTGCTAAATGGAGATCTCCAGCTCGTTCGATTCAACTGGATGATGATTTCTCGTTAAGGACGAGAATCCGCCGACCATGAGCTTGCCACTAGCCAGAGTGCATGCTGTAATTCCGGGCAGAGATGGCATTGCTCGAGTTGCTGACTTGAAGACACCGAAAAGAATGATCAGGAGTGCCATGAACAAGATGTGTCTGCCGCCTATTGAGGATACTGTTGAAAGGGAGCCTTTCAACGGGGGGAGTATGTTGGCGTCAGCAGCAAATTAGTTAGTCACTAATTTGATGAACATTTGGAGCCCTGCGCGGCTCAATAAATATAGAGTATTAGTAGTTGCATTTACACATGCAAATTATGTTAAGTGCAGTTCGAGCTGCAGCAGCCAGCGTTATCAGCGCTCTTCTTTACTGCGCTCTCTTGTACAGCGCTCTCTCTCTCTCTCTCTCTGTACAAAGGGCGCTCGCTGATCCGCCGGCTGCTGCAGCTAGTGAGTTTACACTCTACCACAGTTGATAATTGATAGTTGATAGTTAAAGTTGGTTCGCGGAACTCGAGCGGTACTAATTTAAATACTCTATCGTTCTTGAAAGACTAAGCAATTGGCTTCTAGTCTATACTTATCTAATAATCAAATACATTGTGAATAAATATTATAACGTGAAGAATTAACTTAGTGTATTTACTTGAAACTAAAGTTATCAAAAAGCTGATAGCGCAAACACACTCAATGACCTTTTTCATCTTCAAGCGAGAGCGACACACATATGTTGGTGTGTATGATCGTATATTAATGCGGGCGTAAAGAGAAAGTTTTAAGAGCGACCCTCTTAAGCCATTAAATTGAGTAATTTGGTCAATTTGATACTCCAATTAATTGAGTGCCATACTAAGTTGTTATATTAATATGTAAAAAAGTGTGAATAAGTTTTCCACTCATATCAAAATCGCGATTCCGTCGGTATCGGTATACGGTCACACTGTCGTTAGACAAATAAAAATAATATTTCAATAATTTCTTTGATTTATTGCCACTGTATATATATCCGTTCGGAAACGGCTGTTTTTTGCTCTCAAGTATTGACGCTCGCGAGAAACACTGCAGCTGCACTACAATCTTGTGTGATTTGTTCAAGTAGTGTGATTTGTGCGTGCGCCGCGACCACTCTGCTAGAGTGAGTGCGCTTGGTGCGCGCTTATTACATTATTATGAGCATCACCCCCCATACCTCCACTGACGCCGATGCGCCTGATACTGATGCGTCAGCTTCATGGTGCTCGCCTTCGTTGGCCCGGCAGACCAGTGAACTCCGCTATGAAAGCAGCAACAGTAACAACAACAACACCAACTACAATAATACAACAAAATTACCAAATGTCAACAATGCCAACTACAAGAACAACATCAAAAAGAAATTGGCCAACAACAAAAACAATATGAACAACAACAGTGCCAACAACCACAACAACAACGGCTCTAACAACAACATTAAATCCAACGTCAACAATGTCAACAGCGACAAAACTAATAATTTCACCAATGCCAACAAAAAAAGGAAAATTGCGACAATCGAAGAGCAAGATTTGGATGCAATACCGTCTACTTCTGCTGGAGCTCGGGCAGCACCACAAGCGCTCGAAGATCTGATGACCGAATCGGACACCGATATCGAGTCAGTTGACATAGAAGAGATGTTGGTGCCTAGTTCACCAATATACCCCCCGATTGTGGCTAATCCTATTGAAGCTGCTTATGATGAGGTTCCGAATCCAAGCGCTGCTGCCGAGATACGCGATTGCTCGCAATCAAGTGGAACTACTGTGCAACCTGCTGAAAGTCGGACAACAAGACCATCCAAGCCTCCCCCACTTTTTGATGAGGGTATCACCGACGTTGTTGGACTGCTTGAAGCATTAAATGCTGTCACGCAGCCTGACAGCTTTTTGCTCAAGTGCAGCGGTGGTGGTACTGTTAGAGTAATGCCAAATAGCATTGATGCATATAGGGCAGTACAAAGATTGTTTACGGATAAGCGAATCCCGTTTCATTCATACCAGTTGAAGGAGGATAGAGGCTTTCGCGTGGTGATCAGGGGACTGCACCCATCCCTGCAGAAACTTGATCGCATCAGAGATGAGCTGGCCAAACTTGGGCATTCGGTGCGGGGTGTCCAAACCATTGTAAGTTGCATCACCAGAAAGGAGCTGAATCTTTGTTATTTGGAGCTGGAGCCGGCTGCAAATAACAAAGAGATATACAATCTACGGTCAATCTCTCAAGTGCGTATATCAGTAGAGTGCCCTGACCGCCATTTGGACATCCCCCAGTGCCACCGCTGCCAGGAATTTGGCCATACTATGAAGTACTGCCAAAAGCAGCATCGCTGTGTGAAGTGTGGCTCAGCACATGCAAGTCATGAGTGCAAAAAACCTTTGGACGCTGAGCCGAAATGTGCAAACTGCGGCGGAAATCATCCAGCAAGCTGGAAGGGGTGTCCAGCTTATCAGCGGGTTTCCAAGGAACGGAAGCTTGTGGCTCAGTCACAAAGGCCGGCTCAAGATTTACAAAAGTCGCGACCAAGAATCCTGGCACCTATTCGCAGTGAAAATTTTTCATATGCTGATGCTGCCAGACTTTCAACGGCTCCTCAGCTACTGCAGCAACTTGGCCAACAGCAACAGCGTCACTGTCAGCAGCAGGTTCTCCATCAACAGCAACCTCAACAGCACCACCGCCAGCATCTGCAGCAGGAGCAACAGCCACCCTTGTTGGTTAAACAAGTTGCACCGCAGGCTCCTGACCAACAGCGGAAAGCTCGACGTCAGAAAACTCGAGAGAACGCGCAACAACAATTGAAACAGTCTCAGCAACACCAGCAACAGCAACACCAGCAGCAGCAACGCCTGCAGCAGCAATGCCTGCAGCAGCTACACCAACGGCAACACCAGCAGCAACAGCGTCAGCAACATCAGCAGCCCCAACAGCAGCAATTTCAGCAAGTGCAACAGCCTCAATTGTACCATGAGTATTCCCAGCTCCAGTTTGACAGTCTTATGTCAAAATTCGACAAGTTGAGTGAGACGCTTGTGGCCATGATGAGCCTTTTGCACGCTGCACTTGCAAACAAATGAGCCAAATTGGGATGCGCATTGGCGTGTGGAAGGCCAATGGTCTTGCAAATAATGCCAACGAGTTGGAGTTATTTATTCATCGCCATCATATAGATGTAACGTTGGTCTGCGAGACTAATTACTGCTCAGATCACACTACAGGCTACTAGGCTACGACATCCACCTAGCCAATCACCCTTCTGATCGCATGCGTGGCGGAGCAGCAGTGATCATAAAATCTTCACTACAACATTGTGTGCTGCCATCATTAAGTTGGCTCCGCGCACAATGCGCTGTCGTTAAAGTCTCTAGTGATCAAGGCGAAGTAGTCCTAGCGGCTGTCTATTGTCCACCACGTTTTGTGTGGGAAATAGAAGACTATAAATGTCTCTTCGAAGAGCTTGGCCCCAAGTTCCTGATTGCTGGAGACTGGAATGCTCAACACCATCTCTGGGGTGCAGCGTTGGATAATCGCCGTGGGATTGCGCTTGCGGATTGCGTGAGAGATTCCAACCTCCAAGTACTTGCCACAGGAGGTGCGACGCACTACTCGTACGGCAATCATAGGCAGACAGCAAGCGACTTTGCTGTGTACGCTGGGATCCGGTCTGACTGTCTTGGTATATCCGAGGCAAAATTCACCCGATTCCGGCAGAGGTTGGAGCAGCTTGTGAACTTGAACATGGAGTTGAGTTCACCGGTTGATATTGACGATGCAGCGGAGTTATTCCTGAGTAATATTAACGTAGCAGCGGAATATTCCATGCTTGGCCAACCACCTTGTTCGCCTCCCAGTCCAGCGCAGCCTCTTTTAAAACCTGAGATTCTGGATCTGGTAAGGCACAAGAGAGCACTGCGTCGCCAATATATGCGCTCACGTACCCCGTTGGATCTAAGGGATTTCAGGCGGGATGCGCACGAGCTGCGAAAGCTGCTGTCTGACACTAAGAGCAAATATTTCCAGGATATGCTCCGCAATGCCGATCCCAATAAGAATCATGGATTCAATTTGTGGAAGGCAACGCGTTGTGTCAAGCGGCAGCCACTTAGGCGGATCCCCATTATGCGACCGGACAACACTTGGTGTCAATCTGATGCAGAGATTGCATCGGCGTTTGCGGATGAGCTGCAATATCGTTTCACGCCATTTGCACTTGCATCGCCCAGCCAGGTACAGAATACTGAGGCATTTTTAAATGCAGATCTCGACCCTGTACAACCGATCACACCTATCGCCCCTAATGAAGTCCGCCTGCAGATTCGCAGGTTCAAGTCCACTAAGGCCCCTGGCTATGATGGCGTCGACGGCAGAGTTGCTAAGGCCCTCCCAGAGAAAGGAGTGTTGTTCTTGGTGCTGCTTTTTAACTCCATGGTTCGCATCCACCACTTCCCCACCCCGTGGAAGTGTGCTGTGATTGCGATGATTCCGAAACCTGGCAAGCCGGATAATCTTGTCTCGTCATACCGACCAAGCGTTTGATCGCGTATGCTTTAAGCTTAAGTCCCTGCTACCATCGGCGCAGTATCTACTACTCAGGTCTTACCTGCTTGGCCGTACTTTTATTGTAGAAGTAAGGGGCGTGCGATCAAACATCCGCCGCATTGGTGCGGGTGTACCGCAGGGTAGTGTCCTTGGACCTGCCTTGTACACATTGTACACCGCGGACTTGCCGATTCCAGTAGCCAGAAACACGCTGCTTGCCACATACGCAGATGACACAGTGTTCCTTGCTAACTCCACCTCTGCTTCGAGAGCAGCTGCGGTTACGCAAGGATTTCTGGATGGCTTGAGTACTTGGGCCAACCGATGGAACATCTGCGTCAATGGAAGCAAATCACAGCACTGCACGTTTGCGCTCAGGAATGGTAACTGTCCAAATGTCCGACTCAACAACATGGTCATACCTCAGGAGAACCATGTTCGCTACCTGGGTATGTATCTGGACAGGAAACTTACCTGGCGCAAACACATCCAAATCGCGGCAGCAGCGTGTAGATCCAAAAGAGCAAAACTCAACTGGTTGCTAAAGCCATCAAGCAAACTCAGCTTGAGCAACAAGCTGCTGGTTTACAGGAGCATCATCGAGCCCACATGGACATATGGGATTCCATTTTGGGGCACTGCTGCAAAATCTTGGATATACCAAATTCAAGTCCTGCAGAACAAGGTGCTCAGAGACATCTCTGGTGCTCCGCCATACGTAAGCAACAGGACGCTGCACAACGACTTCGGTCTACCGACAGTGAAAACACAGATAAACCGACATACGAGTCGGTATAACGACCGGTTGCATAACCATGTTAAACCATTGGCTTGCTCCCTTGGGAATAACACCACTCGCAGGAGGTTGATGCGCCTCCACACCAGCGACCTCTGGACTGTTAGATAAATGTTATATATAATGTTATGTATTATTAGTTAAAACCATTTATATGTGTATGTTATAGATCCTAAATCCATTGTTCACTTATACTGTTTCAAATCAATGTTTTATAGCCTTTAAGTAGGTTGATTAATGTTTAAATATAATTGCCACATAAAAAAAAAAAAAAAAAAAAGTTTTTCACTAAATTTTCCACTAAGGGCCCATTCTAAAAAACACATTTATTTAAATTGGTGTCTTCTTTGGAATGGTTATTAATTTATTTACCCTTATAAAATTTGAGAATAGGCACTGACATATATATATGTATATACGTATAAGCTGCTGCGCAACAGCTTGCTGCAGCGAAATGTCTAAAAAGTAATTTTTTCGTTGACCACGGCCTTGCGCAACAAAAATATGTAAACAATTTAACTTACAGTAGTTGTTGCGTTTTTCCTTTTTCACTAATTGTTTTATTACACTGTACTGTAGGTTAGATTTTTTTCACTTTTTTTTCGGTTGCAACGCGCACAACTTGTTCGCTCAAGGGCTATGAGATGAAAAGAATGTGTCTGTGGTCCAATGAACTTAAGAAGACACATTTTTCGAAAATCGTTTTACAATCCTATTTCACCTATTTTGAGTTTCCTTTATTGCTACATTTTTATATTTTGGACGCTCAACCCTAATGCTCATAGATGGCGCTAGATGCGAAACGCAGCAATTTATTGCCCGTTTTTAGGAGGCCAAAAAAAATATAAGCTCGACAAGCGAACTATTACACGTTCCAAGTTTCAAATCTCTGTCTCTAAGGGTGACGGATAAACGCGCATTCATACAGACGGACGGACATTGCAGAAATCCAATACACTATTATACCTTCGGTATTATAGTAATATAACGAACCGTTCAATTCGGTGTTTTAAGCTAAACTAAAACTCAGTCGAGCTGTAGGTCCGTGCAACACATTTATTTGGTTGCGCTTGCGATAATTGAAAAACACAATATATTTAATTGATAAATATTATTTTATTAACGTATTGCCCTATTTGGTTTATTTATTTATGGTTTCTCGGCACTGGCAGTGTCTCACTCTTCACTTCAGTCCTTCATTGGATTTGTCGCGAGCACCTATTCGCAAGAATCTGCCCAGTCTCCGTTACCCTTGGAATCCGCCTGTGACCACAATTCTCGCGTGGCAATGATTTCGTGATTCGCCAGTTTCAGGACCTCAAAGCCCTGTGTGATCTGTGCGTGTTGTTGTTATGTTGAATGATGCAAAGTATCATTCAACTCACTGCTCTGCCGACTCTTCACTCTTCGTTTCACTTGATTGCTTTCTCAGCGCGATTCTTTTTGCAACTGCCAACTTTGATTTTCCAATTTTGATTGTCTGCTTTGCATTTCCAATTTTGAATGCCGATTCTTGATTGCCAACTCTTGAATGCCGCGCGTCGCTCTGCGACGCTCCTTATATAGGCCATTCGTCGACCTTTTGTCGGAACTGTACCGAGGTGGCGTTATCTTTTCGGTGGCGTGATCTTTTCGGTAACTTTCCACTGCTCTTTGCTGGCGCCAACCATTGTCTGCCGCTGGTGTGAGTAAAGATCCCACACCAACGGTACATATCCTTATGGATATGTGTGTCAGACACGCTCAAATGGCTGACTACCTGCGCTAGAAAGGGAGAGGACGAAAGAGAGCGAATTCGCCGCAACTGCATCGGGGCCGGATTTCCACCTGATCGACAGTTGCTGTGAGGGGCGCATATGCCATGGCCATGCACATACACACATACCCATGCATGCATGTTGGCCTCGGCTATATGGCTCCTCACACTCCCCCCTTTCTTCGGCAGTGGGAAGTATGCACTTAATCTAAGAGATTAACTTCGTGCACACGTGTGTTCTGTAAGTGTCTCACCCACTTCCCCCCGCCTCAATAAGCGAAGTACCAACGCTGTTGTTGCCCTTGTGGCTTACGCATCTCAGTTTTTTTCTTGTTCACGTATTTGCGCGAGTGTGAGAGAATAGTGACGCACTTCGTGTGCTCTGTACGAAATTGCAAACATTGTTATTGCTCTCTGTCTCGCTCACGCACCCGCGCAAAACGTAAGAGAGTCAACAACGGCGCACTCTGCATACATACGTTTGTTCCAAAATGCACTTTGCTGTTGTCATTCTCTCTATCGTTTGTGCACCCGTGCTAAACGTAGAGAATAGACAATAGCGCACTTTTGCATATGCTTGTACCAATGTGCACTTTGTTGCTGTTGCGCTCTCCAGCGTTCGCGCAACCGCGCAGCACATAAGAGAGCCAACAACGGTGTGCTCTTTGTGCGTGCATTTGCACTAGTGTGTGTGGCCATCCAACGGTGCATGCGTTGTTGTTGCAATTTTCGTGCGCACGCTTACTGCTGATCAAAACGTTCGTCAGCTGTGGCCTGCGGCTGCGGTTTTGTGGTTTTCCGCTAGGACTTGCTTTCTCTTATCGGCTGGCACGCACAGTTTCCAGGCTGCTACATCCTCGGTTCCAGCTGTATGCGGAATTTGCCTATATAAGTTTCCGGATTCTTCGCTGTAATCTGGGTATTTCCTGGGATTTCTTGTGACGTCCGACCGCAATTTTTGGATCCATTTGCAATTTCTGTTTGCTTTATTCCTTGCGCCTTCCACCATCGAGACCCTTAAGCATGTTTCCATCAGGGGCTGTCGGTAGAGAGCATCTGCAACCACATTCAGGTTTTCTTTCCTGTATTTGATATCGAAATCAAATTGTTGCAGTTCCAGTGCCCACCTCGCAATCCTCCCTAATGGGCTTTCGATGGAATTCAACCACTTCAGTGCCATATGGTCTGTAATGACTGTAAAGTGGTATCCTTCCAAGTAAGGTCTTAGCTTCCTTATGCCCCAGATTATCGCAAGGCACTCTTTCTCGGTCGCAGAGTAGTTACACTCCGCACCATTTAAAGATCTGCTTGCGTTCGCCTGTTCGCCCTCCTCTGAGTTTTAGGTCAATATCGCTCCCAAACCATAATTGCTTGCATCCGTCTGCAAGCAAAATAGTTTTGAGAAATCTGGGCATGCTAACACAGGTGATTGTGTCAGCTTAGCCTTAACCTTTTCGAAAGCTTCCTCGTAATCCCCGGTCCATTCCCATTTTGTACCTTTTTTTTAACAGCGTGTGTAGTGGGTGTACTGTGGTGGCAAAATCTGGTCCGAAGCGTCTGATGCCACTCCCAAGTATTGCCGTAGTTCCTTAACGTATACCTTTGTCAGTCACCTGATGACCCAGGTATTTTAGCTCTTTCTTGAAAAAGTCGCACTTTTCCACATTGATTCCTAAGTTCGCTGCTCTCAGCCGTCGGGGCACTTCTCTCAGGTTGGCCATGTGTTCCTCGCGTGTTTTCCCAATAACGATGATGTCATCCAAATATGCGAATGCATGTGGCATCATCTCGGGTTCAATCACGCGATACAGTGCCATCTGAAACGTTGCCGGTGACGAAAGGAGTCCGAATGGCATTAATTTCCATTGGTACAGTCCTTTCCCTGGGACTGTGAATGCCGTCTTTTTTGACTCTGCTGGTCCAGGATATGGTGGACTCTTGGCAGAGGATACGCATATTTTATCGACTTTTTGTTTAATTGTCGGAAGTCCGCACAGAGGCGCCATACGAACTTCGATACGTCCACATATCCAACATAAATCCAGCACGGTATTCATACACTCAATCGCTGAGTGTCCGTCCTGGCCGCAACATCTGCATGACCTCGCTGGATTCTGTATATGTGTTTGTATATTGTCTCGTCTCGTCCTTGGGGCTGGTCTGGGTCTGGTGTCGGCTTCTGCTCGCTCATTACACGTTTGGCTGTGGTTATTTCCAATATCCACCATTGCCATAAACCGTGGATGATTTTGTCTATGAGCGAGTTCGTGGTCGTGATGGTTTTCGGTGCGTCTTCGTGGTGGTTCCATGCGTCTATGTTGTGGAGTATTACAACACGGCTGCTCCATGCGGTTGTGCTGTGGCGTGTTGTAACCATGCTGCTCCATGCGTCTCAGCTTATCCCTGTCGGCTTCGAGTTCCTCGAACGCTTCGGCCAAATGCATCAATTCACCCAAATTTTTGAATTGAAATGGCCTGGCGAACGCTCGTAAGTCTGGGAGGCTGTTATTGTATATTCTATTCAGCTCTTTTACCGCTGAATATTGCAGTGGCCCCATTTCCACCATGTACACCTTAAATGGTTCTTGTATAACCTGACGTCTTCGGGTAACTTCGTCTTTGAGATTCTCGAAATAATCTCTTTGCCAGAAATATTCCTGAAAACTCTGGACTAAAGTTACCCATTTGGTCCAGTGTTGGTAGTTGGCTATGTACCATTTAAGCGCCATTCCTTGAAGAAGTTCAAGCATGGCTCTGGGAACTAAATTCAAGTTCAGTCCATATGTGTCGGCTGACCACTCAACTTGTTGCAGGAACTCCAAAGGCTTCGTCGTTCCATCGACACGAAAGTTCCATTCCCGGACTTGTTTCACCACCTTTGGCTATTCTTGGGGTATGGTTGGTGTCGTTTGCTCGTGTATGGACACTCTTCTTCGTGGCTGTGGTGTGGACGCTGCTCCCCAGATGGAAAAATTGGCGTCTCTAACGCGCGCTGCTGCGCTTGTTGCCTTGGAGTTTCAGGAACTAGTTGAGTGGTCAGCCGACACATATGGACTGAACTTGAATTAAGTTCCAAGAGCCATGCCTGAACTTCTTCAAGGAATGGCGCTTAAATGGTACATAGCGAACAACCAACATTGGACCAAATGGGTAACTTTTGTCCAGAGTTTTCAAGAATATTTCTTGCCAAGAGATTATGTTGAGAATCTCAAGGACGAAGTTACCCGAAGACGTCAGGCTATACAAGAGCCATTTAAGGTGTTTATGGTGGAAATGCAGACGCTAATGCGGCCACTGCAATATTCAGCAGAAAAGCAGCTGAACAGGATATACAACATAAGCCTCCCAGACTTACGAGCGTTCGCCAGGCCAAATCAGTTTAACAATTTGAATGAATTGATGCATTTGGCCGAAGCGTTCGAGGAACTCGAAGCCGACAGGGAAAAGCTGAGACTGCAGAGCCGCATGGATCAGCACGGTTACAACACGCCATTGCACAGCCGCATGGAGCAGCCGTATTGTAACAGGCCACAGCACAGCCGCATGTAGCAGCCGTATTGTAACATTCCACCACGAAGACGCACCGAAAACCATCACGACCACGAACGCGCTCATCCACTCAAACATCCACGATTTATGGCAATGGTGGTGGAGCAAGCAGAAGCCGACACCAGACCCAGACCAGCCCCAAGGACGACACGAGACAACTTACAAACACATATACAGAATCCAGCGAGGTCATGCAGATGTTGCGGCCAGGAGGTACACTCGGTAATAGAGTGTACGAATCCTATGCTGGAATTCTGTTGGAGATGTGGGCGTATTGGAGTTCGTACGTCAGTATGCTGTCCGTCGGGAAACGGATATCAGCGTCCGCCACCAAGGGGCGAGCGGGAGCCGAACAGGACAGCCCCAAGACGCTAATTGGCAGCCTAAAGGACAGCCACCGTAGAGATCGGCAACTGTCAGTATAAGGCTACGATTGACACAGGGGCCACGAGTAGCTTCGTTAATGAGGAGATAGCGCTTGGACTGAGCAACGCAGGCCGACGACGCGCAACCGAACGGCGAGTCCGCATGGCAGATGGCCGAAAAAGCGAAATTCGAGAACAGGTCGAAGTGAGTATTAGACTCGGACGAAGCAGCATGGAGATCGCTCAGCTGATACTGCCAGGAGTCATCGACGACCTAGTTCTCGGATGGGACTTCCTGTCGGGTATGGGCACGGATTTGGAATGTTCAGGCGTAATGGTAAGTATACCCAAAAACCCAAGACAAGTAAACCCGGAGGAGAAATTGTCAGTAGCTAAAGCAGTCATCCCACTGTTAAATCCGGACGCAGAAATTTATCAATTTTTGCAGGGAGAATTGGCTGCAATAAACAAATAGGTGGATGAACTGTTGGCCAAAGGATGCATTGAGCCGTCAAAAAGCCCACACAGCGCACCAATATTGACTGTGCGGAAAAAGACAGGGAAATGGCGCCTCTGTGTTGACTTTCGACAACTAAATACAACTAAAAACCCTTGCCAAGAGTCCACCACATCCTGGATCAGCTGAGAGAGGCTCGTTTCATCACGAGTCTGGATCTCAAAGATGGCTACTGGCAGATTCCGATGGAGAAAGAAAGTCGAGAGAAGACGGCATTCACAGTCACAGGGAAAGGACTGTACCAGTGGAAGGTAATGCCATTCGGACTCCATTCGGCACCGGCAACGTTCCAGAGGGCACTGGACCGCGTGATTGGACCCGAGATGATGCCACATGCGTTCGCATATTTGGATGACATCATCGTAATTGGGAAAACACGCGAGGAACACATGGCCAACCTGAGAGAAGTGTTCCGACGGCTGAGAGCAGTAAATTTAAGGATCAACGTGAAAAAGTGCGACTTTTTCAAAAATGAATTAAAATACCTAGGTCACCAGGTGACGGACAAAGGTATACGCACTGATCCGGACAAAGTAGCTGCTATCGCCGAACTGAAGCCCCCTGGAAAAATCAAGGAATTACGGCAATACTTGGGAGTGGCATCATGGTACAGACGCTTCGTACCAGATTTTGCCACCAACGTATTCCCACTACACACGCTGTTAAAAAAAAGGTTCAAAATGGGAATGGACCGAGGAGTACGAGGAAGCTTTCGAAAAGGTTAAAGCTAAGCTGACACAATCACCTGTGTTAGCATGCCCAGATTTCTCAAAACTATTTTGCTTGCAGACGGATGCAAGCAATTATGGTTTGGGAGCGATATTGACCCAAAACTCAGAGGAGGGCGAACCGGCGAACGCAAGCAGATCTTTAAATGGTGCATAGAGTAACTACTCTGCGGCCGAGAAAGAGTGTCTTGCGAAAATCTGGGGCATAAGGAAGCTAAGACCTTACTTGGAAGGATACCACTTCACAGTCATTACAGACCATATGGCACTGAAGTGGTTGAATTCCATCGAAAGCCCATCAGGGAGGATTGCAAGGTGGGCACTGGAACTGCAACAATTTGATTTCGACATCAAATACAGGAAAGAAAACCTGAATGTGGTTGCAGATGCTCTCTCCCGACAGCCCCTGATGGAAACATGCTTAAGAGTCTCGATGGTGGAAGGTGCAAGGGATAAAGAAAAAGTGCGATTCTTCTTGTTCAAAGGTTTTTCTTAGACTTAACGATAGTCGATACTATCGATATTTTATAAGTATGTTAGTGACGGTTAACAGAGTTATCAACATGAGATGAGATCAACAGCTGATCATTAATTAGTTTGACTAAACATCCCGGCCGCCTTGAAAGGATCTGCTTTCAATACATGAAGACTCCATCGGTAAAATGGCCAACTTGTGGATTGGCCAGCAGCAGATGCCATTGGCTGTGCGAATATACGCATTTATTGGCCTACAGAAGTTGATGCCACAGCGTTGGAATAGGTGTTCCGGTCGAAGGCGCTCCGCTGGTAGCGATCCCATAAGCTGCCTTTCCAACTTTGGCTTGTATCGAACACAAGCCATGCAAGTGCGCACGATGCTACGGGCCAAGTCCCTGGCATTTACAATCCAATACTCCAATCGAATGCGTGCCACTAAAGCTTTGGGTCCAGCATGGCAGTTGCGAAGATGTAGATGCCGAACATAAGTCCAAACGAAATGGGGTTTACTGGGCAGCAATATCGGGTGTTTTTCGAAGTTTTTTTTCGATCTAGAAACGGATTTAGAAACTTCAGATGGCTTTTAATAGGTTGATTCCTTTCCAATTGGCGATATCTTCGACGAATGATAATTGTTGGATGTTCCAAATTATGCAATGAGATGCATTGCGAAGTTCATCGGGTGACAAAGTATCGAACTTTCGTCCCGTACGTGTGTTTTGAACGAAGCGAAGCATGTAAGCGATAGTGCGAATGCAGCGATTGTATGAGCTGATGTTGTCTGATACAGGCCAAAGTTCACGACGTTGAGTTAAAAAGGCTGGTCCTGAGAACCATATGGATGATTCTAGTTCGGAGGTGGTGGCACCTCGAGATACGATGTCAGCAGGATTTGATGCTGATGGCACGTATCTCCAATCTCCGATTGAAGTCAAATCCTGAATTTCAGAAATTCGATTTCCAACAAATGCTGATAAAGAGACTGAATGTTGCTTTAGCCAATGCAAAACAATTTGCGAATCCGAACAGAAATATACGGCATGTGGCTTTTCGGCGAATATACCCTTAACTTTGTTGTAGACTTGTGCCAACAAGTGAGCTCCGCATAGTTCCAGTTTGGGAAGCGATTTCTTCTTTACCGGGGCCACTCTGGACGTGGCGGTGAGAAGACGAACCATAATGCTTCCACAAGCAGATTCCGACCGCACATAAATGCAACAGCCGTATGCTCGAATCAAGGCCTCGCAGAATCCGTGCAATTGAATTGACCTTTGGTTGACCTGCTTGCAGTATCTAGGTACAGCAACTGACGAAATGGTTTGGAATGATTCCAGGCACTTCTTCCAGGCCAGTTCAAGATGCTGTGGTACAGACTGATCCCAATTAAGCCCTGCGAGCCAGAGTTCCTGCAGGATGATCTTTGCGACGATTATGAGTGGTGACACAAGTCCGAGAGGGTCGAACAAAGCTGATGCGATGAAAGAATGGTCCTCTTGGTGACGTTCGACGCAACGATTTTTGGTCTAAAGTTGAATAGCAGCATATCAGTATGTTAATTCCAGTTGACGCCAAGTGCGCTAGTCAATCCGTTGTCGCACGTACTGAAATCCTTGCTGGCGAAATTTTCGGTGAATTTGGCATGATTTGAATGCCATTTTGATAACGGGAATTGACCACGATGCAAGATTTCTGTTACTTGATCCTGATTCTTTGATTGTGCGGAGAGTTTGTATGTCATCACTTCCAGATAAAAGATCATCTACGAAGAACGACGATTTGATGACTGCAGCACCGATTGGATACTCAGTTTGATGAAGATCTGCCAAATAGTGCAGGCTGCGTATGGCTGAATATGGTGCCAAAGCTGTTTCATATGTGAACGTGTTGACCTGATAAGTGCGAAGCGGTTCATCTGGAAGAGCTCGCCAAAGTATGTACTGGTATTTGCGATAATTTATATCAACATTTACTTGCCTGTACATTTTGGTTACATCCGCTGTTATGGCATAACGGTGTAATCTGAAGCGCAACAACAACAAATATATATCATATTGCAGGCTCTGGCCAACGAGTAACTGTTAATTGAGCGAAGTGTGATTGGACGTACGCTACGAAACGTTGAAGACCACCCGAAGCTTTGTGGATTCGCTGCTGGGCTTCAAAACGCAATGATGGGGTATGTAGTAGTGAGGTTCCGATAAGTTTGGTTCTGACACCAGCGACATATGTTCCAAACGTTCATATTCCTCCATGAATTGACAATACTGTAAGCGAAGTTCTGAAGACTGTACCAAACGGCGTTCCAAGCTGAAGAATCTGCGGCGTGCAATGTCGAATGAATGACCAAGATGACTGGGGTTGTTCTTAAACGGCAGTTTTACAACAATGCGACCATTTTCATTTACGACAGTAGTTTTTGTATAGTATTCCTCACAAGCTCGATGTTCTGGTTTCAACTGCACATTTGATGATTCGATTGATTCAATTTCCCATAAGCGTTTAAGATGATCATCGATTGAAGTGGCACCAAGTTTAAAGCAAGTAGCAAGCTCTGTAGCACGTTGCGGGTGGTACTTGCCTGTCACTACCGATCCAAACAGCGTTTTTTGGAGAATGGGCCCATCCACACCAAGTTTAATTTGGCCCACTGACAGAATGTCGAAGAATGCTTCTGTACCTAGAAGCATGTCGATGTGTCGAGATTGATAGAACTTTTCATCTGCCAGAACTGTATTTTCGGGCATCTTCCAATTTGAAATGTCGATGTTGAGATCCGGTTGATAAGCTATACACGAAGTGACGCAGAGATCCAATATTAGTTCAAACGATGACAAACGAGATTTTATTGATGAAGTTGTAAGAGAGGTTATGTCTGTCCGTGCATGGCCAATACTGCTGATTTGCACATCGTGTTTCTCTCTTTTGAGTCGAAGCTTCTGTGCGAACGAATCGGTAACGAAATTCACCTGCGAACACGAGTCCAGAAGAGCACGGCCTAATCTGTATATGCCAGTTGAATCTCTGACCAGGACCATAGCCGTTGCTAAAAGAACCTGAGGTTGTTTACGATTTTCCAATTGCGAATGATTGTGTGTTACTGCTTGAGTGGCTGGAGGAACGCTTGGTTATGTTGTGGTATGTAGATTGTCGTTGCGTAACAAGGTGTTGTGCAATCTCTTACAATAGCGACAGCGATTTGTTGAAAGGCAATCGGCTATTTGATGACCCTTAGACAAACAATTAAGACACAGTCGATAACGTTTTACGACAACAAAATGTTGCAGCGCATCCAGTGATTTAAATTGTTCGCAGCCCATCAATTTATGAGTTGAGCTTGAGCACAACGCACAAGCAGTAGTAGCAAGTGCGAACGACGAATTATGTCCTTTGCCAGGAATATGAGTTGGTTTGGAATGGTTTTGGTTGATGGTTGAACCTGAAGACAGCAAGAATTGACAATGACGTTCTAGTACTACCATGCACTGAGCCCAGGATGGGATTGTTGAATAATCCACCGATAGATTCCATTTGTTTCTAGTTTCCTGATCACATTTCTCTAGAACCACATAGATTAGCATTGCTTGAGCTATCTCGATATCAGAGCCCAAGGACGAAAGCGAACTAAATAATGCCGATGCATTATCGATTAACGAACGTAGTTGAAAAGCGTTTCATGAGCTCATTAAAGGCAATTGAAAAATCGACGATATAGTCTCGGTGAATATCAGTGCTGGCTTGTCAAACAGAGACCTTAACTTTTCTAAGGCTTTAGAATAGTTTTCATTCGTAACTGGAAATGCCTTCACGCATTCCAGCGCAACGCCCTTTAAGCAGTTGAGCAGATAGTTGAACTTCTCAATATTTGTTATGTGCGTTCCTTTAACGATTTGATTGAACGAGCAAATGAAGTTTCTATATTCCAAATGATTGCCGTCGAATGTAAGCAAGGCCAAACTAGGCAAGCGTGGTGGTGTGATGATACTGAATCAATGACTGTACTGTTTAAGTCTTCACCGAGCAATTGCTTTATTGCAAATTTCATATGTAAGTTAACAATAAAACCTTCGCTCCCGCCTCGACCACATTTCGCTGATGCAGCACACTCGTCATGGCGTACCCAGCGGTCAGCGACACTTGGTCACATTGGCGTTCGGCATCGTTCTTTTATTCGGGACATTTGGTCACACGAATATTTGGCACTTCCCCTTTTCGGGACACTTGGTCACACGGGGTTTTGGCTTCTTCCTTTTTCGTTTTGGCGTTGGCTGCGAGCAAATCGTTCCAGCTTTACAATCCACCATTGTGGTGTGCATCATCAATTTTCATAGACTCCTCATTATTGGATACTCCTCAGCGTTGAATAATATTTGCTGTAGCACTTATAGTTAACCGCACAATTAAATAATTAATTTTACAACAGAATAATGAATAGAAATGTATAAAACAATCATATTTAATAAGTGTAGCTTATAAGATGTTGAATATCGAACTTGAAGTATAAATAAAATCCATAAAATAAATAGTTTGTATGTAGTTGTCTTCCAATTCTGCGCGTCCATTATCGTATGGATCCAGAGTTTCTATTTCCGATTGAATTGCCAACGATTGCTTGAAGTACGATTCCAAAATGCCTAAACGACATTGAAGATCAGCAGGTGACCTTTAGAATGTTCTCCAGATAGTCCATCGGCCAAGGTTTTAATGCGCGAAATGTTCCTTTTAACATTTGCACGCTGGGGTCGGAAGTCTTGCAGTGAATGCGACATGTTTAAAAATGTGCAACGAAATCGAACCAACAGAATTTGCAACGAAGCTTGAGTTCTACTTGACGTGCCAAAAACGACGAAAAGAAATGTTTGTTTGTGTGTGCGAATATGAACTACAACGGCATCGATCGCAGTTGCAGCTATTACACAAGCGAATGACGAAATTAAAACACTCTACTAGAGGCAGCGACTGATGCGACGATTGCGAGCAGCGCACTGGCCGTTTTTGTAGAAGTGCAAAAAATGCGAAAAGCGAAGCGACGTAATGGCAGAAGACGAAAAAAGATGATCAAGGCCAAACGTAAGGGCGAAAACGGCGATAGAGACAGCGCAAAAACCGTTATTTTAGGTTGTGTGTGTGTGTGTGATTGTTGCTGCGACGAATTTCGGGATCGGTTTAGTTATCGATTTTAACATTTTATTATTTGGACGTTGAAGTACTAACGAGCAGTACATTCAAGTGGCCCAACGATACCAAGCTCGGGCTTGTTAACGCGCGGACCTAGGCGAAAGCAGCCCCCCCAACACAACCGACCGAGGGGCGACCGCACGAGTTACTGATACGAAGATCGCGAATTGGAAGAAAGATGACACAACAAAACATTTTTAATTACATTAATAGGGGAATTGCAATTAATTAAAGGAAAAAGCATATTATAATTAGTACATAAAATTCTAAATGGATTATGTAAAGCATAATTCTAACTACAAGTTTGAAGAAAGAAGGGTAGAAAGTTCCTTGTATTTCTGATCGGAACTGTAAAATTTATTTGGCTAATTAACTCCGAAGAATCAATCTCACCATTTGTAAGCTTGTGTAAAAAGATTACGCCAAGCATTGTTCTACGATCGGAAAGTGAAGGAAGATTTATTAATAGAAGTCTACTACGGTAGGAAGGTAAACTAAAATTAGTAGTCCAGTTTAGACGTCTAAGTGCAAATAAAAGAAATTGCTTTTGCACGGATTCTATTCTGTCCTGATGAACCTTGTAATTGGGTGACCATATACAAGACCCATATTCAAGAATAGGACGCACAAGAGACATATAAAGAGTTTTAGTGATATAGGGATCGTCAAATTCTTTTGACCAGCGCCTAATGAAACCTAGGACACCAAGCGCCCGATTAGCAGTCGCAGAAATGTGCTTGTCAAACTTAAGCTTGGGATCTAAGAGGATACCCAAATCATCAACACATTCTATGCGTTCCAGTGGTTTGCCATAAAGGAAATAATTTATTAAAATAGGCATTCGCCTATAAAAGGACATGACTTTGCATTTATCACAATTAAGATGAAATAAATTAAAACGACACCAGGCTTCAAAACTATCTAAGTCAACTTGAAGCCTCTGTCCAGTAAGAGAGTCAGTAGTTGATAAACACAACTTAACGTCATCGGCGTACATCAGTACCCGAGAATAGCTTATGACGGACGGAAGGTCATTTATAAATAAAGTAAATAACAAGGGACCAAGGTGACTTCCTTGTGGTACTCCGGAAGTAACCTGAACAGACTTTGAAACAAAACCTTTAAAGAAAACTCTCTGTGTTCTTGATAGTAAATATTTTGAGATCCAATTAATCAGATTATTTGGAAAACCCAGAAGATAAAGCTTGTGAATTAGCAAAGGGTGATTCACAGAATCAAAAGCCTTACTGAAATCAGTGTAAACAACCTCCGTTTGCATTTTGTTCTGAAAACCTTTGATAACAAAAGAGGTGAATTCTAATAAGTTAGTGGTTGTAGATCTATATTTCACTAACCCATGTTGACAGGGTGAAATCAAAGATCTACAAAAATGTTGAAGTTGAGAAGTTATCAATTTCTCAAAAACTTTAGGAATGGCAGACAATTTAGAGATACCTCTATAATTTTAAACATTTGATTTGTTTCCCTTTTTAAGGAGAGGGATAATAAACGATTATTTCCAAATATTAGGAAAAGAGCTTAACTCCACGGACAATTCAAAAAGTTTTAGCAAGGGCTTCAAAAGACCATCGGCACAGTACCTTAGCACACAGCCAGGTACCCCATCAGGCCCCGGTAAAAATACTGGCTTAATACCCTTCAAGTCCCTAAGTAAAGTGCTCTCAGTTATCACAGGTTCAAAAATGCAATTAGAGCGACTGACCGGATAAGGATTTTCCCGAGTATAATGTTTAAAACAATTCAGTTGATGCAGTTACACAAGTTAAAATTGCATCGGAATATTCGAAACGCGCGCGCAACTAGAGCTAGATATCAAAATATCGATATCAAGCAATTGTAAAAAGATAACGCAACCCTGTGAAGTGGCGCCATATTGGTTGCATTCTTGTAATTCACACAGTCCTTATAAAGCACTAAAAGCAAACGGTTCACTATTTTTTTAAAAAGAATCTAACGAATCGTTTTATTGGCGCCCGAGCAGGGACACGTGTTCGAAAATGCTGACAAGTCCGCGAGTTAAGGGATATAAAACCAACACACTAAGTCTTAAAACGCAACGGTAATAACTGCGTGAGCGAGTCAAAAACGGCAAAAATTATTAAGTGATATTAATAAATCGAGTTCAATCAAAGGCGACTCACCGAGCCGCAGATCTGAACCTGTGCCAAGTTTACGTCAAGAGCGCCTCAAGAAGCCGCCTACAAAAACGAACCTAAACTGCATAATTTAAGTGCCTAAAATAGCTACAGTGCAGGCTGCCGTTCCGAAAGTGCCTCAAAAACAGCCACGAAAGGAATTGACCACAAATGAGGTTAAGGTGCAGTGAAAACTTTTTTTGAACACGTGGCCCAAAATATAAACCGCCGACAACCCTGTAGTGTCCGTCCGCAGGGTACCGCGTACTAGAAGTTTCCAGAGGAACCCGAGTCACCCGTTACGACTAAGAACCGTCGCGGGACAAACAGGAGCAACTCCGAAGGAACAACGTGGGAGATTCGCCGGACGATTATATTATAAGCGCATTAAGAAATTAAGATATTAAAAAGAAAAACAAGAAAAATTGCAAATCAAAACATAACAAATCAAAAGCAAAAATGAATTAGAAATTAAATGAAAAAGAAAAAGAATATATAAACAAGATAGAACGTTGCAGTCGGACGCAACCGACAGCGAAATACTATTATACCATTACATAAATTAATTTAATATTTATAAATATAATATATTAATATATATACAGTGGTTCACAAAACGGTTGGACCAGTGCCTAGCACCAATTTTAATTGCCTGCCATAAAGTAATTATGTAATATTTTTCAAAAATTCCAAAGACCCATGGCAGGTACATATATTAACCACAAAAATTAATATATGACCCTAAAAAATTGGGATTTCCCCACCCACTAGGTCGGGTTATGCAAAAAAGGACCTAAAATTATAGGTCAAAAAATGTTGGACCAGGTACTTTATGGACACCTGCGTGCCATAAAACCCGGATTTTTTTTACCTAAAATTTAATATTTTCGGTTTTAATAGATCAATCCTCCATAGTCAGTTTAGTTTTTTCCTGCAATTCGGGTGCAACAAGGCAACAAGGACCATGGGCAAACTGACTACCATTGAGCAAAAGAAACTCATCCTGGAACACTTAAAAATCGTATATTCATATCGCTAAATAGCTAAAATGGTCAATCTAAACACTTCAACTGTATTCCACATCATTTGGAGTTTCGTCGACGAAAATTGGACAGAGGACAAGGGCGGAATGGCTCCAAACCCGATTTTCACCGAGCAGGACGAGCCAAGGATCATCAAGATTTCAAGGGGAAATCTTAAGCTATCGGCTCAAAAACTGACTCAATGGGTGCAGGATGGAATAAGGAAAAAGTTCAGTATGGGAACTGGGCTCCAAGTTTTGCGCAACCATGACTTTAAGGCCCAAGTACCACAGAAAGAGAGCAATTTATATAAGCAAAAAATACAGGGTATAGGATGACATTCGCCAAAATCCACTTGGGCAAGGATTTGGAGTTCTGGAACACAGTAATATTTGAATATGAGCCCAAATTCAACATTTTTTTCCAGGACGGATGGAATTATATGTGGCGACAATCCAATACTGAGGTGGACCCCAAACAATTGAAGGCAACAGTCAAGCACGGCGGAGGAAGTGTCATGGTTTGGGCCTGTATCTCGGCAGCCGGTGGCGGAAATTTTGTGATTATTGACACAACAATGGACAGGAATGTATACTTCAATATACTAAAGGAAAATTGACTCCAAAGTGCCGAGAGGCTGGAAACCGAAGTACTTTCCGGATCGACCAGGACAACGACCCCAAGCATAAGTCCGGAATAGTACAGTCCTGGCTTATCTGGAACTGCCCCCACGTGATAATTCCACCGGCCCAGTCTCCAGACTTAAATGTTATTGAAAATTTGTGGGCTCTGCTGGAAAATAACATCCGGAAACACAACAATATCCTGCAAACAGGATCTCAAGACTGCTCTGCTGGAGGAGTGGAACAAGATCAGTCCAGAAACTACCCGGAAGCTGGTGTCTTCCATGAAAAATAGGTTAAGCGAAGTTGTTAAGGCTAAAGGATATCATACTAAGTATTAACATCCTTATTTAAGCTTTTATACGCCAAATATGTAACTTTTTTAAGACTGGTCCAAATACTTTTGTGACATGAATTTTGGTTATGTTTTCAGATTTTGACTAATTTTAATTAATTAATTAATATTTTAATAAAAACTAAAGTTCCTTTTCAAATGTGATATAACATTAAATAAATTGGCATTTAAACATTTTGAATTTGTTTCCTTGTTTAAACTTTATAGCACTTTAAATTTTTTGCTAGGCACTGGTCCAACCGTTTTGTGAACCACTGTATATATATATATAAATATATATATATTATAAATATAAAATATATTTAAATAATTATAAATTTCTATTTATATTAATCGGACTAAATTCTCGTGTTTCTATTGTGATGTGCTACCTTGACTCATGTAGAGCTGCTGTGAGCATGCGATTAAACTATCGCGTTAAAAAAATATCGCCGTTAGTTTTGAATTTTAACAATCGAACTACTAGAATTAATATTTTATACAAAATTGAGAAATTTTATAAAAAAAGAGGTGGCACAATTTGACGCGCTCGATTAAGAGTGACCAAATTGCAAGATAAGCAGCATTGCGCCAAAATAAACAGCATATGTTAAGTATTATGTTAAGTAAATTGCGGGAGATACAGGCATTTATCGTTTTTTGTGGGCGGGAGTGGGCGTGGTCCAAAATTGTTTTTCCACATTTATGAAGGTTGTTACTAGCAATATACCTTTAAAATTTGGTGACTTAAGTTTTCAAATTGCGTGAGATATATGGGCTTATCGACTTACACCAACAGGTGTATCGGTTTAGGTAGGTGGAGTGGGCGTGGCCATCCAATTTTTTTATCGATCCTAGGGGGAGTTACCAGTAACATACCTGCAAAATTTTGCGACTCTAGCTTGCAAATTACGGCAGATATGCGCATTTTAAATTTCTAGGGACGAAGTTCCTGGGGGCGGCGGATGTGGGCGTGGTCCAAAAATTGGTATGCCAATCTTTGGAGGAGGTTACCAGCAAATTGCCTTCCAAGTTTGGTTACTCTATCTTTAAAATGTTCGGAGATATACGGAGTTATCGATTTACAATCGGAGTTGTCGATTATAGGCGCAGGTGTGGGCGTGGCAACACAAATTTGTTATCGGTTCTTAGAGGCGACTACCAGTAATATACCTGCCAAATTTTACGTTCTCTACTCGAAAACTGCGGAAGATATAGCCATTTGAAAATTTTAGGGGCGGGGGTGATGGGGGCGTCGGAGGTGGGCGTGGCACATGCCAATCTTTCAAGGACCTCGCCAACAAGCTACCAACCAAAATTGGTGACTGTATCCATTAAATTGTAAGAGATATGTGGATTTATCGATTTGCTAAAATCGATTTTCGCGAATTTCTAGCTCCCTAGTGGACGTAGGTTCAAACCCAAGACACTTTTAACTTTTGAGGGTACTTTCCAGTGTACGTTCCAAGTTTCAAGTCTCTATCTCTAAGGGTGTCGGAGGAACGCGCGTTCATACAGACGGACAGACGGACGGACAGCATGACGGACATTGCACAAAACCAATATACTATTATACCTTTTTGGTATAATAGTATAAAAATAAAAATTTTAAAAGCTGACAAAATAGAAATTAAGTGACAAACAAGATATTTGAAAACAAAATTATTGACAATAACTAAGTGAAAAACAAAAAATTTTAAAACAAAATAGAAATTAAGCGAAAAATAAGATACTAAAAAGAAAAAATTAAAATTAAGTGAAAAATAAGACACTAAGAAGAAAAAATAAAATCAAGCAAAATAGAAATTGAGCGAAAACTAAGGTACTAAAAGAAAAAATTAAAATCAAACAAAATAGAAATTAAGCGAGAAATAAGATTTTTGAAAAATATAGAAGCAAAGTGAAAACCAAAATACTCGAAAAAAAATAAGTGAGAAAAGAATAATCGAAAAGTAAGAAAAAAAAAGGAACAACTTTTTTTCCAATTTCAAAGAAAAAATATAAACTAAGAAAAGTTGCAATCATTCTGCGAAAACAAAGATTAAAAAAAATCCCTTTCCATTTGCTCGTTAGAAACTAGAAATTCAAGTGGTCCGATTCCAAACCTTTCAAAATGCAAACAAACGATATTGCAGAGTCCTTAGCCAAAATGAAACTAAGTGCAGCTAGTACTAGTGCCCAAAAGTCACACCAACCGACCAACGCATCATCAATGAACGAAAACTTGAGGGACACCGTAGTGGCACTAATAAAGGAAACCCTCCAAGGAGGTGAAGTAATAAGACAGGCCATTGATAATGCTAGTGGTGACCAATTAAGCGACATCCTTATAAGAGGCTTAAATGTTGACTTGCCTAGACACCTGGCAATCAAAGAGCCAAGAGATTTGAGCCATGCCTTACATCTGTGTAATCTTGTAAATAACCAAGAACACAGAAACGCGTTTATTCCCAACTTCAGACAACAATTACCACCCTTATCTCCGAGAAACTATGCAGTGCGTCCAATAAATAAACCACCACACAACAATAATTTCGGACAATGCAAAAATTTCATCCCAAATTTATACCATGTCCCCAGACCATATACTAATATGGCACAACAACCAAAACCGTATCATCAACCTCCGCAATATACATTGCCCCCACAGTTCTCTAATCCTAGACCAAATTACCAAGCGCCTTCACGCCCTTTCTATCAAAAACCTGAACCAAAACCAGTACCTATGGAAATAGATAGTTCCATTAGGTCAAGAAATGTGAATTATATGAACAGGCCAAACAATAATAATTTTGTTGGCAAACATTCACCGCAATTAACCAATGGACCGCCTCACAAAATCCAGAGGAATTTCCACATCAACCCAAAGAACAAGCCTATTTCGAGGCTGCCGAAGCCGAAGGAGCATATGCCGTACCCTACGAGGCTGGATACGAAGAGGACACAGGATACCAACCAGCAATGGTGGATGCAACGGACATACATTTTTTAGATTAAACAGTTCCTCCTTACCCTACTTTCAGTGCATAATGAGGAACGGTAGCATACTTAACTTTTTGATTGATACCGGTTCAAGCCTAAACTATATTCAACCGAACCTGGTAAAAAACCCAAAACCCAATTTAAACATTTTTAATGCCACTTCCGTTGGTGGAGAAACGAAAGTATCTCACCATACGTTCATTAGCCTATTCGGCCAACTCAATAATCCCATAAAGTTTTTCTTATTGCCTACCCTAAAATCATTCCATGGTATCCTAGGCAACGATACCATGAAACAGCTTAACGCTGCCATTGACGTCAAAAACGAAGTACTAATAATTAATGAAAGATACAAAATAAAAATCAAACAGCTACAAACCCAAGCTGTCAATAGCATTAAAGTAAGGACAGAGCACATAACGCAAAATCAAAAAAATTGCATAGCACAGGTAACACAAACCCGAACAACTTTGTTCGCTGAACCGGACGAAAAACTAACCTACACCACTAGAGTGAAAGGAGAAATAAGAACAACTTCAGACTCTCCTATCTACAGCAAACATTATCCGTACCCCACTTCCTTAAGAGGAGAAGTGGAAAAACATCTAGACCAATTACTACGAGACGGCATAATAAGACCTTCACGGTCACCTTACAATGCACCTGTCTAGGTAGTACCAAAGAAAACAGACGCATCAGGCGAAAAAAAAATTTCGAATAGTCATTGACTATAGGAAACTCAATTCCGTTACAATTTCCGATCGATACCCAATCCCCGAGATTTGAGAAATCATCGCACAACTAGGCGATAACAAATACTTTTCCGTATTAGATTTGAAGAGCGGATTTCACCAGATCCCACTCGATGACATAATTATTTTTAGCAAGTCCGAAGACGAACACGCTAAGCATTTGAACATGGTCTTCACGACCCTTGACGAAGCGAATATAAAAATTCAAATCGACAAATGCGAGTTTTTCAAAACCGAAGTCGATTTCCTAGGTTTCACTATTTCAGCAGAAGGCGTTAAAACCAACTGCGAAAATGTAAGGGCGATCAAAAACTTCCCAATGCCCAAAAGCCTCAAGAACTTACGTTCCTTCCTAGGATTGTCAAGCTATTACAGAAGATTCATACGCGACTAGCTAGCAAAACCGCTCACAACTCTGCTAAGAGGAGAAAACGGTAGATTGTCAAAGAATATATCTTAAAAAACTGAAGTGACACTTGATATTAATGAACTCAAAGCATTTAATAAAATCAAGAACACCCTCAGTTCAAATGACGTGGTATTAGCATTCCCAAACTTTGACAAAGAACTTCACCTAACAACCGACGCCTCAAATTTCGTCATCGGAGCAGTTCTCGAACAAGAAGGCAGACCAATCACCTTTATTTCACGAACACTCTCAAAAACAGAAGAGAACTACGCAACAAATGAAATGATGCTAGCTATTGTAAGGGCTCCCCAGAATCTTCGAATGTATCTCTACGGTACCTCGAAAGTCGTTGTTTTTGTAAGGGAAGCAGTCAGCACATAAACTGACTACTAGAAGGGCGTCGCAACTAGTACTTGAAACTAGGTGGACTACGGAGAGGGAGATCCAACGATGCGCACAGTAAAGGCGATGGTAGAAATGAGTGAACAGAATGAGATTCTAAAAGACACTGAATTTATTGAGTACAAATGCATGGCTTATATACAGAATTCTTAGACGATAAGGCTTGCTTAGGGCTAGATGAACTAAACAATCAATAATTATTTATGCGTGTACATATAACACAATCTAATTTATGACGCTGCCTATCTGCTCGCTGCAGGCGGCGCGATAGATGGTGTGAACATTTTATTATCACAACCCATGGAGTAGCTGCGTAGCTGTGTTATCTGCAGCGTGCGATGCTCTGCTCTTGATGAACTCGTACCAATGGCTTATGATCTGCAGCGTACGATGCTCTGCTCTTGAAGAACTCGTACCAATGGCTTATGATTAGAATGAAACTAAACAGTCGTCATCTTCACAGACCATCAACCATTAACCATTGCTCTGAGCAGCAAAAACCACAATGGGAAATTAAAAAGATGGAAAAGTTATTTAGAAGAGTATAACCACGAACTAAGATATAAGCCAGGAACTTCTAATGTTGTTGCTAATGCTTTATCCAGAAATCCTCCTAAGACAGAAATAAATAATACATCAACAATACTAAGTGATGAAAGTTCATCACACAATCTAATTCCAGTAATGGAAGTCCCTATTAATGTATTTAAAAATCAACTCTTCATATCCACATCAAACACAGAATCGTACGAATTTAAACTACCCTTTCCCAGATACCACAGACACATAATTACTAAACCCGACTACACAGAGGACGATCTAATAAAAATTCTGAAAAAACGACTTGACCCAAAAATAATTAACGGACTATTCACCACAGAAAATATAATGGCAAAAATACAAAATATATACCCTTCTCAATTCGGGAATTACAAAGTAAGGTATACTCAAAAACTAGTTCAAGACGTCCCAAACGAGAACGAACAAAAAAAGATAATAATAAAAGAACACACCAGAGCTCATAGGAATGCAATAGAAAATAAAATTCAAATACTTAACAATTTCTTCTTTCCCGACCTCAAGAAAAAAATTGATGCAATAGCCACAGCTTGTGAAAATTGCAAAGAAAGCAAGCAACACCCACAAAAAGGAGAACTGCAACCAACTCCTATACCATCTTAGCCAGGTCAAACCATACACATTGATTTATATATTACAGAAAGAAAGACTGTCCTCACTGCAATACATAAATTTTCCAAATATGCGCAAATAAAAATCCTAAATTCAAGAGCTTCCGAAGATAAAAAGCACCCGCCACGCGAGGTCATGATAGCCTTCGGTATGCCCAAATTAGTTGTTATGGACAACGAAAGGTCCCTAAACTCAGCATCTATCAAATTTCTACTGGAGAACCAGCTAAAGGCAAAAGTCTACATGACACCACCATACAACTCGAACAGCAACGGACAAATTGAAAGAATTTATTCGACACTGACAGAAATAATGCGATGCATCAAAAAATATGATAATCTTCAAAGCAGTCCACCTAAACAACCAGTCTATACACTCCATAGCCATATAGCCGTGGCCAACATGCATGCATGGGTATGTGTGTATGTGCACGGCCATGGTATATGCGCCCCTCGCAGCAACTGTCGATCAGGCGGAAATCCGGCTCCGATGCAGTTGCGGCGAATTCGCTCTCTTTCGTCCTCTCCTTTTCTAGCGCAGGTATTCAGCTATTTGAGCGTTTCTGACACGCATATCCATGAGGATATGCACCATTGGTGTGGGAGCGGTATTGCGGGTGCAATACTGCAATCTATACTCACACCAGCGGCAGACAATGGTTGGCGCCAGCAAATGGCAGAGGAAAATTACCAAAAAGATCACGCCACCGAAAAACATCGCGCCACCTCGGTACAGTCCCGACAAAAATTCAACGGATGACCTATATAAGGAGCGTCGCAGCACGACGCGAGACAGTCAAGCGTTAGAATCAGAGGGATTGCATCGCAAGTAGACATTGAAAAGTGAGCAGTACAAGTGAACATTCAACAAGTGAAACCAAAACCACACCGAGCCAGTGAATTAAAAGTGAAGAGTCGGCAAGAGCAGTGATTTGAGTGATACAGCGCATCACTCAATCTACGCAGATCACACAGGACATTGAGGTCCTGAAATTGGTGAAGAACGAAATCCTTGCCACGCGAGAATTTTAGTCCCGGCGGATTCCGTGGGTACGGAGCCTGGACAGATTCTTGCGAACAGGTGCTCGTGACAGATCCAAATTAAAGACCGAAGTGACACTGCGAGTGCCGAGGAGTTTCGCTTTATAGTTTAAAATAAAAGTGCAATAAAACAAATAAAAATAATAATTACAAAATAAATATATTTGTGTTTTTAATTTCGCAAGCGCAACGAAATAATTTTTGTTGCACGGACCCTCAGCTCGACTGAGTTTTTAGTTCAGCATAAAAACCGAACTAAAAGGTTCGTAAAAACTGGCGCCCATAATTGAATAAATATATTTATTGTGAAAATATTATAACAAAAAAAAAAATAAATATGGTGCGTGCGTAGGTATACAACCTGAAAAAGATCGAAGTAATGCGGTATGGGGATGAGTTCCAGGTGGAACTATCTGGCGCACTGGATGCGATGCGCAGGTCAGCCGACATATATGGACTAAACTTGAATCT
>JAWNLR010000570.1:600000-840219 GCA_035042205.1 Drosophila infuscata | reverse complement strand
GCCTTGCAGATAAAGCAATTGGATCAGTTTAAGCTGCTGAAGCGCAATTTCATAAATCCTCCGGTAAAGGACACTGTCACGGTGCCCGACGGTGGCTATACGATCATCCGGTTTGAGGCCTACAATCCTGGCTACTGGCTCTTCCACTGCCATATTGAATTCCATGCCGAAATCGGTATGGCCCTGGTGGTCAAAGTGGGTGACGATGATGAGATGGTGCCGGTGCCACGTAACTTTCCCACCTGCGGTGACTATGTGCCCGATTCTCGAACGGATGAGGACACATCATCGACTGTCGACCAACCGGTCAGTATATCGACAACCCAGCCACCGCCCTCAAAGGACACATCAGCCCTAATCCGTGCAACGGATTTGACACTCATTTGCCTCCTGCTAGCTTTGATTCATTTGATTGGCATGCGCTGAGCGCACTGGCCAAGGACCCAAGGATATCATGACACTAGTTCAGTTTTAAGTCACTTCCATTCCAAATTTTGGCATGGGTTTCCTTTCAGGATAACGTCATGTAAACATATTTATTGAAGCGCGGCTTACAAACATATTTAATAATCTAATTGCTTTTTTTAAAAAAATAACAAAATAGCTGCCAAGAAAGCGAAATAAATTTGATGTTTCAAGTGTTTCCAGAAATATTAAAAAAAAAAAAACGTTAATAATGCGAGGTTACTTTTTACTCAATTACACTATATCTTATTTATACTTCTTATATGTTTATATATATCTTATATATCTTACATTTTTCGCGTATTTTCCACCCCAGTATTTGTATAATCAGCAATACTCAACCATGGCTTAATTTGATTTTATGATTTTCTGTGGCTCAAAATTTAGCTAGTTTCATTATAACATAAACATCTGTGATTGTCTAAAACATTTCAGTAGATTTTAAGCACAAAACATATTATATTATATTATATTATATTATTAAATAATTATTAAACCAATTTCTGTTTAAATATATTTGTGCTCGAATCTTGGGAGGGGGTTTCTAGTAATTTGGATTCCAAGTTTGCTAACTTAAGCTCTACATTTGTAGAAGATACGTTTCAATCAATCAATCAATCTCTAAAATTTTTAGATATATATAAGATATTGATATTGATTTACATTTATGGATATTAATCGAACTCTCAACCAAGCAAATATCTTTTTCCACTCTCTCAGTCGATTGGATATTATTAAAAACTATACACTGACAAAAAAGATGTATCTACTAGTCCAAGTATATTTTGTGATGCAATATTTGAATTAATTACATTATCCAAGAGAAAAATGTAAGTTTTTGCATGTCCACTGTACAAGACTTGGAGCCAAGTTCAATCATAAATGGTGATAAGGAATTAGTCAAGTGGCAATGATCTGGGTGGGCAGTCTTATCTGAAGACACCTCGGACCAGATGTTCGAGTCTAATCCAAATGTCTGTTTGTCGTTAATCACCTGACCCATGGACCTAATCGGAATTATCAGCGAATGCAATTGTGTGCAACATGAATAAAAGACGGTGGTTTCTTGTGCTGCACCAGTCAGTGATCAGAAAGCAGCAAAAATGTACGATTGGACGGGTAAGAATGTTGTGTTTGCGGGTGGATTTACCGGCATTGGATTCCAAATGCTGCACCAGGTGATGCAGCGTCAGAAGGTCAATATGATTGGCATTGTGCACCGCATGGAGAATGTGGAGATGATGCAGAAGCTGCAGGCAGAAAATGCCAGCGTCAAACTGGTCTTTATGCAAGTCAATCTTAAGGACAAGTCCTCCATCGACCAGGCCATACAGAAAATGGGCCAGCAGATGGGCAACATTGATGTGCTGATCAACTGTGAGGATGTGCTGCTCGACAAGGATGTGGACACAACAATCGCCATCAATTTGGTATGCTAAACAATAGAAATTGTTCCCAAATGGAAATCGTTGCTTATTTTTACACAAATCTCCCACACAGACTAGCATGATGTACATGACAATGAAGGCGATGGTTTACATGGACAAAACCCAAATGGGCCGTGGTGGCATGGTGGTAAACATGTCCTCCGTCTATGGACTGGAGCCGGCGCCAGCTTTTGCCGTCTATGCGGCGGCCAAGCATGGCGTTATTGGTTTCACTCGCTCGATGGGTGACAGGCATATCTATGAGAAGACCGGCGTCATGTTCATGGCCATGTGCCCCGGTCTAACCAACTCTGAGATGATGATGAACCTTCGCGATAATGTCACCTGGGAGCACTCCAAGCAACTGGTCGAGGCCATCGAGAGCGCCAAGCGTCAGAAGCCCGAGGAGGCGGCCAACCAAATCATCAAAGCCATCGAGATGATGAAAAACGGCAGCATGTGGATCATCGATATGGGACAGCTCAAGGAAGTTAATCCCCAGATGCATTGGCAAATGTGAAATTTATTCGAAAGATAACCAAATGTTCCCAACTACGAGTCGCTCTTAAACAAATTTCGACTGTAGAAAATAAAAATGAACAATTGTCAAACATAAGAAATGTGATTATTAATTACAGAAAATATATAGTTGTCCGATGCAGGCGAACTTGTTCGGGTTTATTAGTATTTTAAAACTCGTTTGCCGATCTATGTACTTTATGAGGTTGGGATTGTACTAACATACTGAATCAGACCTTACCTTGTAGGCCTTTCTAATCAAAATTTTAATACTTGCATTTTGCTAAATGCATAGTTTTATTTATTGCCTTCTTGAAGTCATTAAGTGTTAAATTAACTATCAACAGGCAAATTTTAAGTTTTATTAGAATAATACAATTTTATTGTACTAGTCTTCTTATTTTAACTGATTTTTCAAACGCTTTAGTTTTGCCTAAATTTAGCAATATGCACTATGTAGGTTTAAGTAATGCTTAACAGGTACATATTAATATATATATTAATATATTTATTATATATTAATATATATATATATATTAATACATATTAATATATAGTTATAATTTAATATAATTTAATAAAAGTTATTTCATAACTTCAATTTTACAAAACAGCAAGAGCAATATGTAAATACTTTTATAAGAATATATAAAGAGTGGGATATATCACGGAGTGCGTTCCTCGTAGCTAAAATAACAGAGATTCAAAATCTTAACATTATTATTACCATATATATATATATATATATATATATATATATAAATTGACTTATCAAACTTTTTCTAAAGTTTGTAATAGTAAATATTGCTCAAAAATTCAATAAGTTATATAGTTAGTTAATTGCACTTGTTTTGTTCAAGCATCTCGTTTAAACGGGCATCGAAATCTGCTTTGGTATATGGAATATTTGCCCGCCAGAATGCATCCAGTAACTGGGCCTGGCACCGGCCCACGCCCATCGCTGAACGCCAGTCCGCCGCATACTTGGGCTCCTTCTGCTGCTCGAGCGGTACATACACCGGTGGCAGTGGACAGTTGTAATGGTGCTTGTTGGCCGGTCGCCGCTGATCTGTCCAAGCGGCGCGTCGACACATCAAACACTCGAATTTGTGGAATAGCGAATCCTCATCACTCTGCTGGCCATTGCGTCTCATTTGATAGCCTCGCATTAGTAAGTGGTTAACCAGCAACTGATTCTGAATGGGCTGGCGACGATTGAACTTATGGCCAAGGTAAGCGTTGTAGGCACTTTCATTGCCGCCCACCTGTTGCAGATGGGCGGCCAAAGCGGCCGCACTGGGAAATTCATCAATGTAAATGGCTGATTGATTTTGCGGCTGCCAATTCTAACAGACCAAAAAATCAGATTAATTATTAATTAATTAATATGACATTATTTTGACATACGCGTATGCTGGGCGAACCAAAGTAGATGGGTATAATGCCCACCATCAGGGGACGCCAGAACTTTTCGGTAATGTAATCCTCACAGACGCCATTCTCAATGGCAATCATAAATTTGTAGGGCGAAAGGAAGCGCAATAATGCATCCGAATATAGATTGTTGAGATAATCATGTTGCAGCCTGAAAATGAAAAAAATCAAGTCGCATTATAAATATATATATATGCTGTACACATAGATTAATCACTTCTCTGGTAGATCGCGATTGTGCAGACAGCTGCCATAGGAGTCGACTTGGATGTGTTTCATCAGTTCGCGCACATAATCCTCACGACCCGACATTGTGTCGCAGTCGGTCTGCAGGAAGACAACCGATGCAAGCTGCTCATTGAACTGATGACGCTCCTTGTTGAGGAACGTCGACTGATAATCGAGCTGCGTCAAATCGCTGGCATGCGGCAGATATTGGGTGGTCAGTGGCAAGTCGCTGTACCGACTAAATGTGGACGTATAATTGAAGTGGCGCAGAAACTCAGTGTGGGGCACAAACGGCACATTGCGCGGCGACTCTTCGTGCAGCAGACCCCACAAGTGTCGACCAATGCGTGGCATTGGAAACTCCTCCACTTTCATATTGGAGCCATAGAAAAGGATTGCCTGCAAAACGAAAGGAAAATTCTTAAAAATTTGTAGTTACATGCAGAATTTATAGCTACGAACGCGCGCCTCCTGCAGACGTTTGTGATTGTTGGTGACGCGACAAGTGTCGAAGCCACAGTGGCGCATCTCGTCATAGTTCCAGTGCAGGTCATTCGTCCACCAGAGCAACTCATGCACCTCATCCCGAATCCTTGGTGATTCCCGGCGCGTTATATACAAATACAGCATGGCGATGCTGCACAGCCAGATAACTGACACCAGCACCATCCATAGCCAACGATTACGCCACATGCGCATTATTTGATTTCCGCTTCTCACTTTATCGCGATGCGGGCATCGCCCAATTCGAAATTGTGTTTGTTGAAATTTGCCGCTGATGTTTTGTTGTTCGCTTGCAGTGTTATTAAACGCTGCTATTTATTAGGCATGCTCAACACGTTACGATACTATCGATGGCACTGCATGTTGGCATATTTGTTTGACAACCAATTAAAATTGATTGACAAGTTTGATTATAATTAAAATGGTGTGTTCTTTTTTTTTATACAATATATATGTATGTGTTGTATAGCTCATATCAGAATCTAGCAAAGATAATGTAGATATAATATATAAAAACATTATTTTCTAACTTGGTTATATTAATATATGTAATAAACAATTTCGTGTAATTTATGATGTAAGTGTTTAAAACAATTGAACTGCTTTGTGCTTGTATTTTAAAAATGTTTTAAGTAATGTTTTAAGGTCGCATCATACAGGCGGCAGTCTGAACGTGCCAGCCACCGCATATGCAAACAACCATTGCACAACACTGGCGTACGTCATCATAATATTGTTACATTTACATTCGCTAAATTACTGCAAAAATCAACAAATAAAAATACATGCATAAATCATATAAGCGACGCGCTGCTAAATATGATTAAAGGATGCGAGCAACACGTTAAAATGCAAACAAAATAGCCAAAAACGACAAGAAGCTAGACAAAAACAGTTATTGACATAACACGTCAACGTTTGCGGAGACAAAACCTGGCTAACGGGAAACAAAAACAACACAAATAAATAAAAATAAAAAAAAAAAAATGTGGTTATGGCCACAGCGCAGCACAATTTAACACAAACAACCGACTATGATGCAAAGCTGGAACGCAAACAATCGCTTCCATCGTACACGAATTCGAATGCGAATGGCACATCCGCAACCACAACCGCATCCACATCCGCAACAAATCTGAGCTGGCAATCGTGTTACTACTGCACACGGGAACACTTCAAGACTATCGCCGACTTTGTCAAGTGAGTAGAGCGATAAGAAGACAGTCTTAATTAAATTAACATTTTTGACGTTAATTTTAGTCACCTACGGAGTCGTCACTGCACAAGGGAGGGTGGCTCCTTTGTGTGCCGCTATGGCTTTAATGGCGTGTGCGCCTCATTGCCGCTGGACGGTGTCTCGGATCGGGATTACGATGCGCATGTGTCCAAATATCATGTGAATCAGCTGACGCGTGAATCACCGCCAGAATGGGGCGTCTACTCGTCGGCCCAGAATCTGCCGGCGGTGCTTAACGATCCGCAGCGTGGCAAACAGAGCAATCTCTTCACCAAGAAATGGGGCGAACATTTTATCGAACGCACCCACATCCCTCAGAGCTCGCGTCTACCGGATATAACGCATAACGATTTCACGGTGTATTTGGGCAGCATTGGGAAGCGGTATCGCTGGCACGAGCGACGCCAGCAGCAGCAGCAGCAACTCGAGCAGGATCAGCAATTGACAACGACGACAACACAGCAGCAGCAACAGCACAATTTAGCTGATGTGCCGGTGCCGGACATCTTTCTGAAATCGCAACTGCAACTGCATCATGCGTCGACCTTTGCCCAAGTCTTTCCCAATTATATGCAATCACCGGAGAGCTCCAGTTGCACAGTGGAACGTCAGCAAAGGGGACGACTGCTGCAGGAGCAACTCTCCCATTATTTGGACATAGTTGAGGTGCGCATTGCGCAGCAGGTGGCACAAAAATCGGCGGCATTCTTTCATGCGATGACCACACAGCATGCGATACTCGCCGAAATGCAGATGGCTGCGGAGCAAGTGCATCAATTGCGCTCGTCCCTCGCCCAGTTGCATGGCAGCGCCGTTGTCGATAGCTTTCGGGTGATGCGCTACGCGCAACGTCGTCAGCATTGCCATGCGACGCTGGACAAACTGCGACTGATGGCCACCGTGCACAAGACACAACCGATGCTGCAATTGCTCCTGGGCACTCAGGATTATGTGGCCGCCTTGGATTTGATAAGCACCACGCAGGAGATACTCGCTGCGGAGCTGCTGGGCGTGCACTGTTTCAAGCATCTGCCTATGCAGCTGGGCGAAATGGAGAAGCTCATCGATAAGATGCTCACCACGGAATTTGAACGCTACGCGGCAACGGATCTGAATCGACCCCTCACGGATGCCGAACTGGAGACGGACAGCGTCTGTGCCGAGGAGGACAAACTGGTGGCCATTGTGATGGGTCTGTTGCGCAAACAAAACTTTAGCTTCGTGCAGAGCTATCAGCAGGAGGCGATTGCCACCATTCGAGCGATCATCAAACAGTTGGTCATCGAGCTTCTCGAGGGCGGAGATCGGGAGCTCTGTTTGACCGGAGCCGGTGAACAATCGCTCGAGTTGACCCTCAACGAATGGCTAACGATGCTGCAGCGTGCCAGTCATGCGCTCCACGGCATCCTCGAGCGCATCCGTGCCGTTGTCTCGATCATGCAACAAACAGCGGATGCAGCTGCCGGTGGCAGTAGTCCACAGCATGCTGTTAATCTAATCGATTCGGAGGCATTTCTCAGTGCTGCACATCACGAACAGCTCAGTGCCCAGTTGCAGCAACTGCTCCAGGTCGTCTGTAACTACTGCCACGAGCGTTGTGCGAACATTGTCTCGCCACAGAGCCTGGAACGTTGCGCCGCCAGCGAGGCGGAACTGTTGCAATTGTCGCAACTGGTGCGCGATTTTAGTGTTGCCACACAGAATATTTGCGGGGCGGTCAGTGTGCCGCTGGAGCTGGCACTCAAGGTGCAAGCATCGCGTTACGCTCAACGCTTCCATGCCGAGCGCAAACAGAAGTTGGCCCTGCTGTTGGATCAGGAGCGTTGGCGACAAGTGGACATACCGCACGCATTCCAGCGCATCATCGAACGCATGGCCGATGTCGACTTTGAGAAGCAGCCCATTTCCAGAATCGATAGTCACAATCTGGCAAATGGGAATGGCATTGGTAATCCCGTGCTGCTCGTCGAGGGCAAGCAGCCGTTTGCTTTGGTCAGCGTCGCACTGCTCCTCATCCAGATGCTGTACGAGTATGGGGCGAGTGCGCAACGCTTGCCACTGTTAGCCAGCTATCATGCACGGAATGTGATCGATTTGTTGCGTTGCTTCAATTCCCGCAGCTGCCAACTAATCATTGGCGCCGGAGCGATGCGAGTCGCCGGATTGAAGACGATAACCAGCACGAATCTGGCGCTGGTGTCGCGTGCCCTGCAATTGGTTCTGTATTTGCTGCCACGGCTGCGAGCACATTTCGAGAGCATGAGCGGCTACGAGGCCATCGAACGGGACTATCAGGGGCACATCAAGGAGATTGAGCACAAGATTCATGGCATCGTCTCGGAGCGCATTGTGGCCCAGTTGGAGGCATGGGATGCCCGTCCGCCGATACCGTCGCAAACATTCCGGCACATTTCGCGACATTTGGTTAAGCTGCACGAGGCGATCGCTGGTGTGCTGCCCGAGACGCAAATCCATGAGATCTACGAGGTGGTGCATAGCAATTTCAAGGATAAGCTGCGGGAACAGCTGCTCAAGCTCAATATATATAATAATGGTGGGCCCCAGCATGGTGTGGTCACCTCCGAGCTGACCTTCTACATGGAAACGTTGCGCACGCTGAAGGCCCTACCAACGGAACAGTTGGACGACGGCATCCTCGAGCACATCTGGCTCTATTGAGCGCGGTATTTAATTCCATAGTTTTTCTTTGCTGCTCGATTTACAAAATCCGGCAAATAGCAATAAATTTGTTTATTTTATCCTTCGCCACTTCCACTCGTCGTGATGTGTTTCTAATTTTTGTTTGTTTTATTATTATTTATTTAAGCGTCTAATTTTGTATATTTATCCAGTTATGAAGTTTTGTACTTTTGCAATTGTATATTATATATGCATATATGTATTTGATGTATCATTTGTTGCAATTGAAGACACCACGAACTAAGCTAAAAAAAAAAAACAGTCGACAAATCGCCTTTGACTTTTACATAATTATTTATAAATATAACTAATCAAATAAAAATCGCATTACACTGAAATAAATCAAAAGTTGAAAACTTTTCTTTTGTCTATTTCGTGTTGAGGGATGGGGAAATTGCCGAGGACATTTGAGGTAAATGTTTTAGAAAATGTTGTTCTACCCGATTATTGTTTAAAATGTGGGAAATCTATTCTCATCTATTATTATTATTAATATATATATCCTCATCTATAATTTTACTATATTTATGTTAAGCTATTTGGAACCAAAAACATTCTTTAAGCGGTCAACTGAAACTGGAAAGAACTAAGCTGCATTTTTTAAGCTACCAACTTGAATGAAAGTCACAATCGAAACAGGTGGAAAAATATGTCTTATTAGTTTTAGGATAATATAGAAAAAGAGTTTCTCCTTTTGGTAGAGAATCTAATGAATCGCTGTCATTTTTTATAATCACTTTGCAACCTCTTATAAATTCAACAGATGTAGCTTATAAAGATATTTTCTTAAAATTTAAATTAATTTGGTATTGAGTTTTTATTGAACTCTATTAATATGGGATGGATATGGGATATACGAATGACGTATTTAGATTTACAAAATTAATTTAAAAGTGTCTAGAAGTTTGAATGAAATGTTAATTTGAATCTTAGTTCAATTAGTTAGTGGAATTCTTGTTATACCCTTAACCCATTAAAAATTGGTAAAAAGGGTATAATGGTTTTGTGCAAATGTATGTAGCAGGCAGAAGGAAGCATCTCCGACCCCATAAAGTATATATATTCTTGATCACGATCAACAGCCGAGTCGATATAGCCGTGTCCGTCTGTCTGTCCGTCTGTATGAACACGCGGATCTCAGAGACTATAAGAGCTAGAGACTTCAAATTTGGAAAATAAGCTCTCGTGTACCAGACGAAGAAAAAGTTTGCTTTATTTTTATCGATAACTGCCTCAGTTTATGAAATATCGATACATTTCGATTTCCAATAGCAATAAATTCCACAATTTAAGAGGCCGAGGCTTATTATTTATACATAATATGCATACACCTATTATTGATCAATTGCCGCTATTTCATTAAGATCGGACAAGAAAAACCAAAGTTATAGTCGAAAATATATTCTCATATTGATCATAGCCGAGCATCCATCCAGGAATCGCGCTCAATGGCAAAGCTGAACAGCTCAACCTGAATACTTAATTATTTGTAATGTTCCACAGTCAAAATAATTTAATTTTCGTTAGCCTCAATAGCCAAACCAGACCACACTTGATCCCATAATGACAAAGCTTCGCTTTTGCCAGATCACTTTACTCACACGGAATAATGAAAACCTCTTTTTTCCCTCACTCCTCGACAACAAATTAAATATACATACATATTTAATTATTATCATACATATATATATATTATCTTGTGTCCACTGAAAGTCATAGAAAAATAATTCCCAGAGTTAAGATAACAAAAAAAACTCATTCTTTTTTAAAAGACACAACCTAGCATCCATTCGGAATTTTTATTTTAGGCGCCAAAAGTATGTCGATTAACAATATTTCTCGTGAAACAACCCCCGAACAAGCAGAAGAATTGAATCTGACGACCACATGCAGCAAGAGGCTGCGGCAGGACACAACAAAGGGAGCAGCAATCGCAGGCATGCCGCAGTTGCGCTGCAATTCGGAGACAACTAGCACCGTTGCAGAAGTTGAAAACATGGAGGGCAAATTGACAAATGTGGCTTGAGCTTCAACTTCAGCTCCAGCTGCAGTTCCATTCAAGAAAGAATCTAACGCTCGCCGAGCCAGCTGCAACAACAGTAGCCCTGCTCAGTACTCGCGGGTTTGATGTGGAGGACATTGATGTGGAGTCTGTTTTCGATCACTGAATACGTGAGCGACATTTACGACTATCTGTTCCAGTCGGAGGCGGAGCATTCCATCTGTCCGGATCCCTTGGAACATCCGTCGAAGGTTTCGCATGAGTTGCGTGCCCGCCTCATCGATTGGATCAACAAAGAGCATATGGAGATGGATTTGATAGTGGAATCCTTCCAATTGGCCGTCCACATTATCGATCCCTATCTGGGGCTGGTGAAGGACATCAAAAGCGACAAACTTTAGCTGGTCGTCGTCTGTGCGCCGTTCATAGCCGCAAAATACGAGGCGTCAAATTCGATGGCCAAACGTGAGTGTTTCTACAATGTGAAGAACAAGTATAAGGCTAACGATAAACACAAAATGGAGGTTCACATACTTAAGACGATCGGATTCAATCTATCGGTTCCAGTGCCCATCCAATTCCCGAGATTCTACTCGAGGGCAGTCAGCGCCGATGTGCATCAACTTTCCATGTCCAAGTACTTCATGGAACTGGCTAGCCTCAACTACAAACTGGACAGCGTTTAGCACAAGAAGAATACAATCCATAAAATGGATGGATCCAGCTGCAGCTGGAACTGAAGCGTTAGATTCTTCCTTGAATGGAACTGCAGGGGCAGCTGGAGCTGAAGCTCAAGCCACATTGGTCAGCTTGCCCACCATGTTTTCACCTTCGGCAACGGTGCTAGTTGTCTCGGAATCGCAGCGCAGCTACTACAATAATGAAGTTATTGCTGTCCCAGTTGTTGGATCCTGCCGCAGCCTCTTGCTGCGTGTTGTCGTCAGATTCAAATATTCCGCTCGTTCGGGGGTTGTTTCACTAGTGCGTTTTGGGGGCGATGGAGCCCCAAGGCACTGTCTTTCCTGCTATCTGACCCATAATGACGTAGGTTTTGCTTTATTCAATTAACACAATTAACAAGAACGTTTTGGAATTCGATTTATATTTTTCTTGAGCTCGTTTCTTAACTTTTTAACGCAAAAAATAAATATCAATTTTAATAATTTACTTGTTGTCGCTAGATGATGAGTGCGAAAATAATTAGTTCTAAACTGTATTTCACAACGCTTGCTGCGTTTGTCACAATTTTTGTTTCAGTTGTCACAGATAGAGAGAGACAGATAGAGAGACTGAGAGTGCATAACACTCGCTATCTCTCTCTCTCTCTCTTTTTCAAATGTGTGTGTCTGCCATTTGCCATTTATTAAGATCGGACAATGCATAATTTCTGTATGCATAAATAGGTGAACGCATGTGTGAGAAAGAGATGGCATGATAATCGACGCTAGCATCAATATATTTGTGTGTATTCTGCAGAGCCCCGATAACTACTCCTTCGTGTACGTGTGTATGTGTGTATATATGTATGTACATACATATGTATATGCTCGTGTTTGTAGCCATTCAATTCGGGCACTTGAGTGCAAATGCTCTTAAAGGGAAATTTGGCAATAAAACTAGAATATATTTAACAACTGGGTTAAGGGTATATCGTAGTCGAGCTAACTCGACTACAGCATCTTACTTGTTTTATTATGATAATATATGTTCTTATACATTTTAAAGTCCTGGCAATTCATCGCACAAGCAAAGGTTTGTAAAGCAGCTTTTGTCCTATTTTTAGATTGGAATCGAATATTTTTATAGTGGTTAAAAACACGTCTTTCACATAAACAAAAATTAAATGTGTTTGAAAATAAAGCCACTTGACAATAAATACAAAAAAAAACCATATTGATTTGAATTTTACTTAACATTAGACAATTACACAGTAATTATTAGGTTGTATGTTACTATTCAATAGAAGCAAGTAAATTGAAGTTATATATATAATCATAGTGAAATGAATTAAGGATGTGGATAGTTTAACTGGTTTCTGGCATAATCATCATTTGGGTCAACTTAAGGGTATTACCACCACTCCAAGTAATCATTGGGTTATTTATACCAAAACCCTTTACTGGATATCGTCCAACCACTAAAAAAGAAAATTGACTGATGACAGATAAATTGCTTATAACATATATAATATTAAAATCAGTTATCAATAGTGACAGTCGTTAAACCACCAACCAGCCTAATGATGTTATATGAAAATTAAACTGTAAATTATCAGGATGTTCACTTTAAAATTTCCGTAGACTGAAATGAAAAAATAAAATTTATGTTTTCTAATCTTTTTGTTGAATTATGCCTGAAATGATTTTGTCTCAGACGTGGTAGAGAAACGTTTTTCAAAAAGGAGAAGATATAATAGTATAATGGGTTTGTGCAATGTCGGTCATGCTGTCTGCCCGACTGTCCGTCCGTCCGCCCGTCCGTCTGTTTGAACGCAAGTTTCTTCGAAACTCTTGAGGGTAGACCCTTGAAACTTGGAACACATAATGGAAAGTACCCTCAAGTAACCTTTAAAGTGTCAAGATTGGAATCATACGTTCACTAGGAAGCTAGAATATCTCACGCAATTTGAAAACTTAAGTCACCAAATTTGAAAGTTATATTGCTAGTAATACCCTTCATAAATCTGGAATCTGCCCATATGCCGATTTTCGGACTATAATTTTGACTTATGTTCCGACCCAAAATAACGTTTTCATCTTCAAATGTAGGATTGATATAGTGTCCAAACTATGATTAAAACGCCCTTGTTTTTAAGAATGCGTTGAATTTTGACGAAGTTATGGCATTTTGAGGGTTCGACCTATGCCCATATGCCGACTTCGGCGTTAGAAAACTTAAATGCGCATATTTTCCATAATTTGTAAGCTAGAGTCACCAAATTTTGATAGTATGATAGAGATCGATAAAAATTTGGATGGCCACGCCCACTCCCTCTACCTAAACCAGTATAATTTTAAAGCTTAAGTCTCCTAATTTTAATGGTATATTGTATATATATAACACCCATCAAAAATATTGAAAAACAAATTTCGGACCACATCTCCCGCAATTTAATAGCTCCAAACTTGGAAGGAAGATTATTAGGAACCTTATCTTAATTTTTTTCAACCACGACCACTCCCGCCCCCAAAATCTCGAAAAGCTGAAAGAAGTTGCCAAACTTCGAATAAGGGTTACTATCTTATATGTACCTCAATCTGAAAGGCAAATTTGGACAGTATTTCTTGGCTGCGCACAAATTATGGTCAACCTTAAGTTAACTTTATTTTACTACTGTTTATCGAACTATCAAAGCACAAATTTGCAGCACGGTGACTTACGGATTAGGCATTTGAGCAGATAGTCTTAAAACGTTAATAATTATTTTAAAGTACTTTTATGGATAACTTTACTTTATTTTTAATACTGATTAATAAATGTAGGTTATAGCTAAAAATATATCGAAAGATCTAAAGCGATGTCTGTTTCCATTTTTTTTTTTGGAAATATTCTATAATGATTAAAAAGCTATATGATTTGTGAAAAAAAAAAAATTGTGAAAAAAAAAAATATTATAGTGTGACTCCACCGTACCATATTACACACAAATCGAACCGAGGCACATGTCGCGCCTCCAGAGAGTTGGCCAAGGTCTCGCCGCCAGTCAATCAAACAAAAGGAAATTTTAATGTGGCTCATCCAAAAGATAAAAAAAGCAATAATTTTCCCATTTGAATATGAAATTTAATATTGCACTTATCAACATGCACTTCATCCTTAACAAAAATGATACTCTTAAAATGTTATAGTTAATTAAGTTGTTCATGCAGTAAATTTAAAATCAAAACAACGAAGTTTCTCAAAAACGAGCACGCAAATATATTTGCTTGTTTGCTTGTGTATGGATAGAACACTATATAAATATATATAATTAACTGTTAATTCGTCAAAATGTAGATAGTTATCCTGTTGATGGATTATGGACAACCCACCTATTAGCCAGTAAAAGAACTAAGGCCTAACATAAGCCATACCAAATATTGGTGTCAGTCTTAAGCAGCTGCTAGAATTTGTTATTATTATTGTTTTGTTGTTCTTTGTCTCTTTTTATTGTTATTGTGGTTGTTTATGTTGTTTATTATTTGTTTGTTGTTTAAGTTTACTATGTAAGCCGCTGAATATGTGCGCAAATTTACAAAAGCAACTGCGAACAGACATGCAAGTCAACAAACAACAATGTAGAAGTAAGCTTTGGAATAACCGACTAACTGATACTCTGCAAAATGTGAAGTCTAAAAGAAATAAGTGTTTTGTCTATCAATTTGAAACTTTACTAACTAAAAACACAACTGTGTACGCTTTACACAGAAAACAAAACTATAGAGCTAGTTTTAAAATTCATTTTTTTTTAGTGCTCATCAAATTCTCATTTACCGAATGGAATCCAACTTTAATATCCCCGTTTGCAACTTTTCAGTGGACACTAGTTGTTGACACACACAAGGAAAAGTGGACCAATTCGTGTCCCCCTCGAATCCTCGAACCCACGAATCCAGTCACTGTGCGCCCGATGCAGCCCACTAATAAACATTAATGGTTCAGTGTGGATGGTCAAAATAATACATGAATGGCTGATGGGTGGCTAGGCATGGATTGAATTGTGCTTGCACAAGTAGCGCAAAAACGTTTCCCTTTTTTTTTGTATTTCCCTAGACATGACGAGACAGACGGACGGGCGGACGCGCCATTCGGTATGTGGCAGGCGAGCGTTGCAGACGTGGATATTTGTTTGGTCAGTCGGATACGGTATCGAGTATATATACCCATACATATGCAATTGCATGATTTGACGAAAATGTCATCATTCCATTGTTGAATGATGGGCTGTGGTTCGTCGATGGAGCGACCCTCAAGTGTTAGAGACCACTTACCAAACACACCGATGCGTCCCCTGCAACAAAATGTTGATGGTCGCGTAACGGTAATTACCCAAATCAATATCTAATAGTTCATCGAACCAAACTGCTCCATTCCTCTGCCGCTTTAGTCGGTTGTGCAGCAATATGTGCACCTGGATGAACAGATCAGCAAATTGGAGGCCAGTTGTCCGGGTCCACGTCTGGCCACCGCCGAGGCATGGATTGAGCATCTGCGTGCCAAGCGTGATGGAATGCACGACCACAACAACAACGGAGGCAACACCAAACGCAAGTGAGGTGCGGGTTGAGCGGGTGACACACCAATTAAGCAGCTACCCGCTGACATTAGGAACGGGCCGTGGGGGCAACGAAATTGTCGCAAACACGCCCACCAAGGACCTGGCCCAGGTGAGTGGCGAACAATTAATGCGTTGCCACGTGCTCAACGCCCCCGGGTAGCTGAATGCGGTACAGTGTTCACTCGATATGGAGCATTTTTGAATAAAATGACAAAATTGTTATTTATTATTAGTTATTATAATTATGAATATTATTTTTATGAATATAATTATTATTATTTTGTATTATTATTATTACTATTATTATTATTATTATTATTATTATTATTATTATTATTATTATTATAATAATTATTATTATTATTATTATTATTATTATTATTATTATTATTATTATTATTATTATTATTATTATTATTATTATTATTATTATTATTATTATTATTATTATTATTATTATTAGTATTATTATTATAAATATGAAGCCGTAGAATAAGTTAAATCTAGCAATTCTAGTTATCGAGTGAGCACTGTACTATAATTGCGTTTGTATGTTAATTATTGTGTGACCTCGATTTGTCCTAATTACACAAAAAACAACCTTAAGTTGGCGCATAATTTGGCCGTGATTGGGGATCCACAAAAGGCTTCCACGCACGAGGACTTTTTTGCCAATTTAAGCGAATCGGCTCTCTACTTACTCAGCATACGTTATTATGGTGAACTGTTGGAGCATAGCAAGCAACGCCTCAAAAAACTGACCGAAAGTTATGCAGAGCTAAATGAGCTCTATGTGAAGCAGGATGGCATTATTGCCTTCATTAGTGGTGGCACCTATCTGACCCGGCTCGAGGAGCGCATTGATGCCCAGCTGGAGGTGGCACGCGATACACGAGACAAATTGGGCAGCGCTCTGGAGCAGTGGCGCATCTGTGGTCTTCTACTACGCGCCGCAGCCAACTCCTCAACACAGGCATTGAAACAGTGGCAGCAGCTGGGCAGGCTTATGTGAGTACTATATAAACTACATACTATAAATATACGATACAATTTTATTGACATCTCTGCCATTTTATTCAATTGTTATAATTTTCAATGCAGCGACCCCAAACAGAAATTGCAATCGGCGATGGATTGTCGCAGTTTGTTGCATGCATCGCTGACGTCACTAGAGGCAGCGCAATTATCGCTGCCACATGTGGAGCTGAAGTACATGAGCCATCGCCAAGTGCTGGCGGTCAACCATTGCAATACCTACCTAATAACGGACATAGCAAATGCAGCACGGTAAAATGCTTGAACTATTTTTAGATTCACCATTAATGCAATTACTTTAACAGTTATGAGCACACGAGTCGGGTTTTTAGCAGCTATGAGGCGAATATTTCCAAGACGTGCACCTGGCACCATGACACCTTTAACAAAACCCTGCGCTCGGACTTTGACAAGGCGGAGAATACCGTGCGGGGATTGGCCAGAACACTGCGGGACCATCGCGAGGAGGTTTTTAGTGCGGCACGCAAATGAATCATTTTTTGTGTATGCCAAGTAATTAATTTTTTTTAGCTTTTAACATTTACATTTTGTTACTAATTGTGACAAATTGTAGCCAATATTTAAAACTAAAAATTTGCTAGTGAATCGAATAACATTTTTTTTTGTTATATTTTTTAATAAACAATCAATTATGCCTAATACCAATAGCTCTTGGCCGGTGTGCGCTCCTCCTTAATGCCCATTTCCTCCATAATGTCCATTTCGAACGTTGACAACTTTGGCTGGAAAGTAATCTCGCCGACGACGGCAGCTGCTGTATCCTTTTCGCGCTCAATGTACGCATTGGGCGTTTTGTAATCGTGTGTTTGATTATTTGTCTCCGGCACGGGTATAATTCGACCGGAACGTAACGAAACGCGCACCTTTTCGCCCTCCTCTGTGAAGCGCCACTCGAATTCGGTGCCCTGCAGATCGGAAGGATCCACCAGGCGTATGTCTTTGGTGACATTCAGTGGCGCCTCCGATTTAATGGTTATGCCGGGAAACTCTTTATCGGCGCCCACACGACGATAATGCCAATTAATGCCCTCGACAATAACCCAATTGCGTTCGGGTATCACCTGGGTGATTAAGCCCTGCTTGCCCTTGTCCTTGCCAACGAGCACCTCAATGCGATCGCCACGGAAGAAACTCCAATCCTCTGTAAAAAAAGTAACATATATTTAAGTCTTTTTTATATATATATATATATATATATAAAACATCCGGCTTACCAACTGGTTCCACAAACACCTTTTTTCGCATTGTGCCCGGCATATTCTGTTGCCGAAATTGACCTGTCCATGAGCGATTTGTTGTATACCTAAAACGCTTGCGCTCAACGGTGCGTGGTAAATAATTTGTTTCGCGTGGTGTTTTCCAATAGACCTGAATATATTTCGCACAATATTAAAATGAATTAAATAATTAAAACTCCCAAAATTTAAGGCTTCTTCAGTTGTTACGTGAGCTCTTAAAAAAAAATTATTAGTTGAAGATACAAAATTGCATTACCTGCTTCTTGCTGCGCTCGATGTATTCTTTTGGCAGGTTTGAAAAATTCTTTAGTTTACTAGTTAGAAATTGTGTTATGCGCATTTTGAATGCTTTTTTCCGTATTAAGTGCAATTTAGTTACAAATTAACAAAAACAAAACTATGCAATGCGGTTGAATACAGCTGTTTTGTATTTTGACATTCACTGTTCATGGGCGACATTAGAGATGGATGTGAAGTGTTACAATAATCGACTATCGTTGCTATCGATACCAAAGTGTAAAATACGTAAGCGAGCATCGCTGCAGAGTTTTTTCTTGTCTATTTTACATGAGAGCGATGCAAAAAACCGGCTTATAATATAACAACAAGGTAATGGATGCTTGGCTATTTATATGCATGCACGTGCCCAGAGCACGGCCATTAAGCAGCGCACTGTGGCAGCGACTTCAGCTCTGAATGCAAATTCAACGGCGCTTAGTCATAAGAAACACACACACACAGACACATAAAGATAAACAAAAAACGAAGTGAAGAATTTAAAATAAACTAAAATCATGTCCTATCACATTGTAGACATGAAGGATCCCTCCGAGCCAGAGCCAGAGCCCGTGCTGCTCTCGAAGCATGCCAAGCACCTGGTGCGCTTTCTTCACTTGTTGCCCGCGCGGATGTCCTCGCACGATAACACCCGGTGAGGACTATATATCCTTCTGTACTCTATACATTCATAACTAATAAGCACAGTATTCCATCTGCACAGGAGCACAATTGTGTTTTTTGCCGTCTGCGGCTTGGATGTGCTCAACTCGCTGCATTTAATACCGCCGCAGTTGCGCAAGGACATCATCGATTGGACATACGGCGGCCTTGTCATCCCACGCGACAATGAAAAACAACGCGCCGGTTTTATGGTGAGCATAAATACCTGTCTGTCCGTCAGTCAGCTAGCCAGCTAGTGAGATACGATAGTTAAACAAAGCCAAACCAAGCAAGGCAAATAAACCTTATCTTTCTACGTGGGGCGCTGCAGCAGCCACTGCGACAGTCGCTCGCTCTCAGCTCCCTCAATTCAACAATGTTATTGTTATAAATTACACACATTTAATTAACGCTAACGTCAACAATTAAAGCAAGTTGTTACTGTTGTTGTTAAAGTCCGTATCATTTTCATAAAATATATACAAATTTCACTAAAGAAAATTGCTCCCAATAAGAGAGAAAAAACTATAGCAATTCATATTGAATAATTTTCTTCTGTAATTATTGAATATATTTCTGTTATTTTTCTGTTTAACGTAGAAAATTTATTTAGTAAATAACACCTTTGCCATTTGATTCGTTTTCAATTCGTAAAGTGTAAATAAGACCGGAATAGTTATGATAGATACTCTGAGCAACACTTCGCATGCATAATTACGAAAAGCTCTAGTCACACAACAACAGCAGCAGCATCTTCCAAAGGTGCCCTTATCGCATTTGTATTTTTCATCACTTTAAGCGTTATCAGACAATGGTTTTTTATGACACGCATAAGCACTTTTACTGTACACATTTATCAATAGCAATTAATTATGGGTTATTGTTTACAGGGTTGCCGCGCCATGTTGCCCCAAACCGAGGACGTTGAGGTGCTGGAATGCATGCGGGAATATCAATGGGGACATTTGGCCATGACATACACGAGCATCGCAGTGCTGGTGACGCTGGGCGACGATCTGTCGCGATTGGATCGTCAGGCGGTTGTGGATGGTGTGGCGGCAGTGCAGCATGCTGATGGCAGCTTTAGTGCCTGCATCGATGGGAGTGAAAATGATATGCGTTTTGTGTATTGTGCGGCAACAATTTGCCACATGCTCGACTGTTGGGGCAGCGTCAACAAGGAGACCATGTTTCAGTTTATAATGAGCAGCCTGCGCTACGATTACGGTTTCAGTCAGGAGCTGGAGGGTGAATCGCACGGTGGCACCACATTTTGTGCCCTTGCCGCATTGGAGTTGAGCGGTCAGCTCCATCGGCTGGATGCGACGACAGTAGAGCGCATTAAGCGTTGGCTTGTCTTTCGTCAAATGGATGGGTTCCAGGGCAGGCCCAATAAGCCCGTGGATACGTGTTATTCGTTTTGGATTGGCGCAGCGTTGCGCATTTTGAACGGCTTTAAGCTAACCGACTATGCAAAGAATCGTGAATATATACTGAGCACACAGGATGAACTGATTGGTGGCTTTGCCAAGTGGCCGCGATCATCGCCAGATCCATTCCACACGTACCTGGGCCTCTGCGGACTGGCGTTCATCGGTGAGCCGGGCTTGAACGATGTTATGCCCAGCCTGAATATCTCCATGGCCGCCTATGCGAACCTCAATCAACTCCACAAACATTGGCGTGCCACCGATGACCTTAAGCAGTTGAAGCTAACTGGAGACGGCACAACGAAATCTATCTCGAGTTCCTCGCCTCTGATATCAGCACAATGATCGCAATGTTTTGTTGCGTTTGGAAATGTTTATGCACACAATTTCAATTTTGTACGCTTATTGATAGAATTTTTTAGATATTTTCTGTAAATGTATTTAAGTAAAAAAAGCAGGAAATTATTGTTGAATATGCGTTGGCTTTTAACTTGTGTAGAACTAGGCTCCGGAAGCTGGGTGGTACTAAATTTATATATAGAAAAATACACAGTAAAATAATCATTTAAGCTATCAAGTATTAATCACTTAAAATTGCGACAACTAGTTTTTATATCTTTTAACAATTAAACACTAATACAATTAAAAACAAGATTGAGACACTCTTTTTTAAATATAAATGTTTGCTTGATCATTGGATAAAAACAGAGCTTACTTTGTGAAAAACATATAAAGAAATTTAAAAAATATGTATTTAAATGTGAAATTTTATTCAAAATGTAAGTTGTCTGATATGGACGGATAAGTGTGTTGTGTAGAGTGTAGTTTCCAAATATATATAGAAATATATACAAAGTTAGACTTATGATTGATTAACTTCAATGAACAAACTTCCTTCTTTTAGACAGAGCATATTAGTTACTATATTGTATTTGCATAGCCTAAATGAATGTTAACAAAGTAATAGCTTAAGCTAAGAACAATATTATTAAACAAAATTGATAGCGTCCATAATTCCAAGACAGTGTTGAGCATAGCTTCAATCGTGCGTTTTGTTTTGGATTATTTACGAACAATGCTGTGTGCGGTTTTCACACCTGAAGGTACAGGCGGTGATGCATGGCAGGCATATTGTAGCCCATGCTCGGTCGATCGATGTGCAGACGTCCGCGCAGTGGCGCCAGGACACGTTCCGTGACCAGGGGACAACGTTGCACCATCAGCGATTGCAATTGTGGGCAGCAGTTGGTCAGCGCGCTGCACTCGAAAGCAGCAGAGAAACAGAGAAGAGAAAAGCAAGAGAACAGAAAAGTGAAGAGAAGAGAGAGAGAGAGAGAGCATTGTGGTTGCGACTAGTAAACAAGAAAATCACTGGGATAGAAATCGTTCAAGTTGTGCGCATGATACACATCCTGCCGCGGACGTGGCCGATCAATCATCACTCGCTGACGCAATGGCGCCAGTGAGCGCTCCGTGATCCGATGGCAGCGTTGAATGAGCAGCGATTGCAAATGCTTGCAACGCTCCCCAAGACCACTAAAAAACAAAAAAAAAAAAATAGATGCAGACTCAGATGCAGTGCGCCGTCATTGAGGAGCCACACAGAAGACACACACACGCCATGCACAAAGACGCTCCCAAATTAGATTGCCTCCTCCAAAGATTTTTGGAAACCGTTGCCAATTGCTGTTAGTTCTAATTTGACGAGCGCGTGGATGTAAAAGGATGTACTTACTGAACACCATAGTCGGAGATGGCTGCACAGCCAATCAGATTGATGTGCTCTAGTTCGCGACAATAGTTGCCAATCTGTATGAGCACCTGATCCGTAACACTGGGCGTATTAGCCAGCGATAAGATGGTCAATTTGTTCAGCTTACGAAAGAAGATGATGAGGCAACGTTCGCCGATGGCGCCACAATACGATATATCAAATTCAATCAATTTATTCTGATGCAGTGTGAGTGCATCCACGGCGCCCGTCGTCAGCCACTGGCATTTGGATAGTTTAAGGACACGCAGCTCCTTGCACTGCACAATGATGGGCTGCAGGGATAAGGCGGTTATGTTAATGCACTCATTGAGATTAACGGCGCTGAGTCGGTGCTTGTTGTTCTGCAGAAGTGGCAGCAGAAGCTCATCCGTTAGCCATTTGCAGCTGGCCAAATGCAGCTGTTCCAGGCGGCGACAGCAGCGCGCCAACACTTTAAATCCCAAGTGGATATTAGCCGTATTATTGCCGGACAAATGGAGTTCGTTGCGCTTCTCTAGCGCTGATTCCACAAAACGCAACGCGGTGCGCGAACAACTGCGCAAATTGAAGAGATCCTTGAGCGACAGGTATACGGACATATTCGGGATCAGGACATCGTCCCAGCTAATGTCGAACAATGTCAGTTGTCCATCTGGTGGCCTCGGCATCGGCATTGGGCTGGGCGTTCGGGTCGAATTGCGGCTGCCCATGACGGCTAAATGTGTCTCCTCCTCGATGTGCAGCGTGCACATGGTTACGTGTTGATCTTTCTTGTGTCCAAATTATTTATTCGACGCAACAAGCAGACAATTTGCCAATTATTGTTGTTTACAGTCCGAACAGCTGACTACGCAGGCGTCGCAATAATTATCGAATTTACAAGGTTACGTCGTTCACATCGATAAGACCGTGAATATCGCTGTGTAATGTAGTTCGATAATTTGATAAGCATACATCGCATTGCTGGAGTAAAAATTGTAACGGACGATTAAATACCAAATTTCACTTTGTTCTACAATAGCAGCAATAGCAATGAATTTGTATGTATTAGCTTAAGCTTTCTTTTTTAAATGTATTTCTTCCTTGTGAATTGAGGATAAAGGAGGATACTATCTACTAGCATAGCTCACCAGCAAGATCTTTCGATTATTATACAAATTTCAATTTATTCGATTGTTGCACAATTTTTATAAATATTATTAATTTGCAGATGATCAGCAAAGTTATTGTAAACGACATCCTGTGGCCATAAGCAATATGATAGAATTTGCCGTGTATTCTGCTGACTTATGTGCGGAAGCTAAACCTTGATTAATTCCATCACCAGAAACTGCTCCAGATGCGTTTTTTAAATGGCTTAAAAATTGTATGAGCATGAAAAACTTGTCCATAAGATTATTGTTTTAATTAATCAACATTTGGAGCTGATCAACATTTAATGTTTTGCATAAAGTTGCATAATGAATGTAATTCGTTTCGTTTGCTATTTCTTTTTTTTTTTGTTATCGTATAATTATAATAGTAATATAATAAACATAATATATAATAGTTATAGTGAATTCTGTTCTGTGTTCCTCTTGCTCATTCCTCAATATAGAGTTACACATATTATCGAATATTTATATGGTATATGTTATAGATTGCATTTAAACAAATATTTTCTTTTCCCTTCACTTCATTTAAAAACTTAGTTTTTGGCGCTCGAGCAAACAGTTAACCGACGTTTTCTTGAAATTAATAAACAGAGATTTGGAAACAAAAATTAAAAACCTAAAAGAAATTTCCATTTTAGTAGATACTTTGGCAATAGAGAAATTCGGATGCCTTAATTAAAAAACTCAAATTAAATTTCAAACAAGTCTCCAAATTAGGTTTAAATATTTTTTGGAACAGTTGAAATGATAAAAAAAAAAAAAACAAAGACTTGTTGGCAAATTGATGCGAGCCATGTGAAAAATTAATTGCTGGCTGACGGTTTTACCGCTGCTGCTGATAGATAGGAATGTTATTCTTGACGGCATCGTTTTGCATATGATAAGCTGCCACCGGTGCTGGCCCAACTGCTCCACCTGGTGGCATGCCACCAAGCTGAGCCATCGACATGGCCGCCATTTGCTGATGTAGCTGACTAAAATGATCATTGTGATTAAGTGGCTGCTGTTGCTGTGGTTGCTGCGGCGCCATATAGCCCTGTGTAACCGGTGGAGCTCCATTGGGCGCATAGAATTGCTGTGGCGCTTGGACTGTTGCGCCTGGTGGCAAATAGGCCTGCTGCTGTGGAAGTTGCTGCTGTTGCTGTTGATGCTGTGGCGACATGTAAGCATGTGGCGGTGGCTGCTGTTGGATTTGTGGTGCTCCTGGTGGTACGGCAGCAAATTGCTGTGGAAGCGTCGATGGCGGCATTTGCTGCTGCTGCTGTTGCTGATGATCCGTAGGCAGTGGCATATGATAATTTGTGGATGGCTGCTGCTGCTGAGTAGTGACTGCTGTGGGCTGGGCATTATAAATAGCCTGAGGATGGCTGGGATGTGGGGGCTGCACAGACGCAGCCACTGCCGGCGATTGGGTCAGATGAGGCGGCAGCGCTGCAAATGTGTACGAAATTGTATTAAAAAGAATATATAAAATAAAATATTATATGCCCTTGCAGAGTGTATTATTATTGTGGTAACCAATGCGGGAAAAGATTATTTTTTATCTAAAACCACAAAAAACCAACACTTCGTATATACTCCACAAGTGCATACTCTTAAATCTGTCTAATTACAGTTCAGCTGTGGAGCATGTCCGTTTTGGTATGGCATGGGCACTTGTCCGGGATAGCCCTGGACAGCGGATGCAGTTGTTGGCTGTGCCGCATTGTTCGCCTGCTGTGGTGCATACGGCAGCGATGAGTGCATGCCCGGATAGCTTTGGCCGGTTGGAAAACCGGCGCCAACAGCAGCACTGGGATATCCGGGTGCACCGTACAACGCTGCGCCAGGAAAACCGCCTGGCATAAAATTAGCGCCAGCAAATTGTGCGGCAGCTGCCCGATCATCACGCATTAGGGTGTGATACAGATTAATAGCATCGACCAGATCGCTGGAGAGCTGTGTCAGCTGGGCATGCTTGCGATCCACACGCTCCAGTTCGGCATCGATGAGCGGGCCCATTTGATGGACTTGCTGCTCGAGACGCAACATCTCGTCGCTATCCTGCGACGGATCTTCGGGATTGGCCTCGTGCAACAGATGCAGCAAACGATCAATTTTGGCTTCATCAATTTCGACGGGCTGCTGTGCGGCGGCAGCCGCCTCAGTCTTTTGTTGCAGCAACGCCTCCGCTGCCGCAGCCGCCTCCTCCTCCTCGGCGGCTGCCTGCTTCTGAGCATTGGCTTTCTGCTGCTGATTGATGTCTAAACGTTCGGGATCCACAGACAGATCGGCAGTGACGAAATTAGAAGGAAACAGTCCCTCGCCGCGATCATTGTAACCCTTCCACCAATTGGCATCGCTATCATCCACCACATGGATTATCTCGCCAGCGAAGAATGTCAACTCATTTTCCTCGGCGGCCTCGAAATCGTACAAGGCGCGAACAGTGCGAGCTGATGAGGCGGTAGAGGCGGCGGTGGCACTGCCGCTGCTATTACCATTGCCGTTGCTCGGCGAGGAGGAGCTGCCACCAAATGAGGGATATAACGAGGGATAGGCACCGCTGGTTGTGGTTGTTGTTGCTGTTGTTGCAGCAGCAGCAGTAGCTGCAGCGCCAGCACTTTGATGCTGTTGCTTGGGACTACCCTTGTTCTCCTTCAGTGATAACTCAATGGCCTTGGCTATGTCATCCTCCTCCTGCTGGCTGCTGACCACATTCGGATCCTTGGCCAATGTGGCAGCTGCCGCTTTGGCTGCCGCTGACTTGCTGTTGCTCTTATCGTTCAAATTGCTAAATTCGTAACCCTCACTGCGCAATTTGGCATACAGCGATGGTATCAAATTCAGTTCCGGATCATTCTTGAAATCACTCTCGGCCCAGTTTTTCAGCACTTGACGCATTTTCTGCAAAGATCCAACATGAAACAGCGAATCGTAAATGTGATTTTCATTATTGATTGGGGTTGTTGTGGACTTACCAATGAGACTTTTGGCTGCGCCTTGCTGAGCAGTCGCCGAAACTCAGTTTCAAAGTCACGCGATGCAACCTCGAGATGGAACGGCTTGCCACAGTTGTTGGCGCAGGCATCAAGCAATGTGATGGCCTGCATAACGACATGGGGATCAGCATGGCCCATTCGTCGCATCACTGCCTTGAGACAGTCTTTGGCCAGGCGAGGATTGGTTGTCACCTTGTCGCACACATCGAGGATGAACGACCAGTTATCATTCGTATTTGTCTCGCTGGTTGCCTTTTCTGTGAATTGAAAGCAAATAGTTATTTGCTTTATTTATATCCTCACTTCTTTATTTAATTCATTATTTATTTAATTAGTTATCAATTTCATTATTTAAAGTCAGTCGACATAAAAATAAAAATATATAAAATAAATAATAGATTAAAACTATAGCTTAATATTACATTTAAATTACGAAAATTATAAATATTTATAAGATTTCTGGTTGTAATTAAATGCAAGTGGTTTTTCAAATTGTGTTCTTAATGATAGAACTTGAGGACTTTGAATTAATTACATGAGAATACTCGAAACGGTTGGTTCAAGGAATTATAAGTAGTACAGCGATTAAGAGAAAGTGGAAAGGAAGAAGTAACGAGACTTTCTAGAGAAAACAGAACAATTACACCATTTCATAATTTAACTACAATGTTTTTTATCTATTTATCTCTCTCTCTCTCTCTCTGACTCTCTCTCCCTAGCTTAGCCTTCTTATCAATCAGTAAAAGTGACAAACAGAACAATGACTTTTGCCAAAGCTCTCTAGCGTCGTTTTGCTTATCAGTCATACATATATAAAGCAGCAGTCTGACTCACAGTGCGATCCTAGGCAATATGATAATAAATAATAAATAATCAAAGCAGGCAAATAAAAAATATAATAAAACAAAGCAACGACTAAAGAAATACCTCTATTTTATTTGCACTATGTAAAAAAACATTTAGAATTAGACGACGCATTTTGAACTTTGAGCTGTGAAAATTTGTAATCTAAATTTTTTGCAATGTTAATTAAATTAAGACTTCTTGAACATATTAGAGTATAAATATTGTATATGTACATATATAATAGATAAAAAGAATCTGAGCATATTTGTTTTTCTTTTGGTTCGGAATTTAATTAGAAATATGTGACATTTTTTTTAAAAATACGATCAGCAAGCATAAATATCAAAGCATAATAATACAAGATAGAATACATAATTGTTAATTTGTAGACAATTCTAAATTCTAGACTTCATCACAATCGAGCAACCACTGTACCAAACTACCAAGATAAAGGATAATATAATGCAAGCGTTACTGGGGGTGAGTGGACATGGGGGGTTCTGGCGCCGACTTCAAGGTCAGCGACTGCAAGCGCAACTTTAGCGAGAGAGAGAGAAAAGTTCAATGAACAGACGAAACAGAAGCAGCAGCAGCATCCCGACAAAAGCGACGCATGTGACTCGATTTTAATTTCCATTCTTTGTTTTCTTGTGTGTTTTCAGGAGGGAGAGGGGGTGGGATCAGTTTGCTCAGCAGCAAGAATATTAGTAAAAGACAGCAACAACAGTATAAACTAATTGCAAGCGGACAGTGTTATGAGTAGGTTGGCAGGGAGGTCAGCTGAGGGGAGAAGACTTACCCACATCGGCGTCGAAGGGCGACGATTGCCCAAATATGCCCATTTCTTTGCACAGACGCGCACTCAGCTGCTTATTAATTATGTGTGCTGTAATTGCTGTAATTCTTATTGAATTACGTCGTCGTTTTCGTCAATTTATTCTGTGTTTATTAGTTGCACTTGCACTCTTTTGTATTTGGTGTTTTTGTCTCTGCTACGCAATCGATTTTCATGCGTCACAATAACAACGCACACACACTATATTTATATATTTATTTGTTCTCCTAATTGGGCAGCTGCCAGGTTACTGCTGTTTTTTTATTATGTACATCAAAACTTTTGTAATTTGCCAAAATATTGTAACGAATTTGCTGAATCTTGCTTGTACCGTTTTTCCATTTGCTTTTGTGTAAAAAATGACTAATGAAGATATCGATGTATGGCAGCTATCGATGTGTTGTGTTCAGCTGAATAACGCTATCGATAGTCGTTCAAGCCAGTCTGTCATGCATACCACACACAGTACGTTTTGAGCCCAGTTCGCAGCTCGAAAAATAATTTGATTGCAGTATGTCATTTATTTGGTTTGTGGACAGTGAAAACAAAATAGTTTCTCGAAATCTAAAAAAAAAATGAGGATGAAAGAATGTGTGTAGAATTTATAATTGTGGTCATGAATAAATAATGCAATAAAAAAACAATATTTTTCTTATTATTTTAAGTATTGTATTTGTATTTGTGACAAATTCATTTGTGTGATGTGTGAGTAGCGATTAATGCCAGTCTGTTGCCGGATTGTATCGTGTTCGGCCCCTAAATATATTGGGGTGAAAAATTTGTAATCGAAAAATAGCAACAAATAAATGAATGAATCCTACAAATCGCGTAAAAATGAAATACTAAATAATATTTAATATATAGAGAAAGCGGAAAAACATTTCTGGAAATTAATTAGTACTGTGTGTCGCGAGTTGCTGCCAGCAGCCGGAGAGGAGCTGCAGTGTAGCAACTATAGTATTTATTCGGCTCGCTAAATGGAAAGAGGCAAAAGGTTCAGAGACACCTTCGATTTGTAATTTAATTACGGGCCACACAGAGTCAAACACACACACATTCACACACTGGAAATAAAAAGCCAATATTTTTGAAAATGGTATTCATACGGGATCCCTGTGGCATTGCCTGCCTCATTGTCACCTATGGCGCAGTTTTCTATGCGGATTATGTTGTCACGCGCTGGATAATACTAACAACAATGCCGCTTAGGTGAGTTCCACACTATTTTATCTGAATATCTATACTATACTTATATGTGTTTGGTTTTTATATTGTAGTATTTGGGCGCCGTTTCATGTTGTTCTCTTCAATACGGTCGTCTTCCTGCTGGGCATGTCGCATCTGAAGGCGGTCTTCTCCGATCCGGGCGTTGTGCCGCTGCCTGCCAATCGTTTGGACTTCTCCGATCTGCATACGACGAACAATGGCACCAAACACAATCCTACCGGCAATGGTCATGGCAGTGAGTGGACGGTGTGCACCCGTTGCGAGACATACAGGCCTCCACGTGCCCATCATTGTCGAATTTGCAAGCGTTGCATCCGACGCATGGATCATCATTGTCCGTGGATTAACAATTGTGTCGGCGAACGCAATCAAAAGTATTTTCTACAATTTCTTGTCTATGTGGGCATACTCTCACTCTATTCCGTCGCACTGATACTCGGCTCGTGGGTGTGGCCCTGCACGGAGTGCAGTCAAAATGTTATCGACTCTCAGCTACGAATGTGAGTCATAATTTGTACTTTCAATTTTATTAATCTTCTACCAATTGAATTAATGAGTGTGTATATTAATAATATCTTATGTATGCTTAGGATTCACTCGGTAATCTTGCTGTTGGAGTCGGCGCTTTTTGGACTGTTTGTGACGGCGATAATGGTTGATCAGCTGCATGCCATATTGTACGATGAGACGGCCGTTGAAGCGATACAGCAGAAGGGCGCCTATCGACCCAATCGACGTAAATATCAACTGCTTGCAGATGTGTTTGGACGCGGTCATCCCGGTCTCTGGCTGCTGCCGTGTGCGACTCTTAATCACGGCTCACGGTATCACGATACGCCGCTGCTCAGTCATGATGTTTAAGAAAGGCGTGTGATAATCAATCTTTTTGATTTGTATGTATTATGTTTATATTCTGTTTTGTAGGCGTGTGAGCCCTTTTTTGGTTTGTTTATGTTTTATACCTCTGTGAAACGCCCACCCAGCTATCCCTAGAACCCTTACCACGACTCAAAGTTGAATGGCTTTGTTGTGTGTGTGTGTATTATATGCAAAGATTCCATGGTTTTAATTGACACATTCATTAATAATTAATTAGTGCACCACGCAAGACACGAAGCATACTCAACAGAAACTCGATATTTTTAAAAGAAACTGTAATTTCATCTACATGCGTAGAACCAGATGGTTAGCTATATACGATATATATATATATATATATATAAATGTGTGTAAAGAAAAACAAAAATCATTCAAGCATTTAAGAGCAAAAATAATTCATATACCAAATAAAAAAAAATAAATAAATAAATAATCATAAACATTAAATGCCAGGCAATAGCGTAATCGGTAATAGCTCATATTATTTATAAGACCTATTTAGTTTGATTGTGAACAAAGCAAAATATTGTTTTAACTATTGTAATTTTATTGTTTAATATTTTATTGAATAGTAATTCGATTTATGCTGGAATGAAACGTGCAATTTTTTTCCTATCTGCAATGAAATGTTTGCAATATTTTGCTGCATCGGTTCTTAAATGTATCATAATAAATAACCGCATGCAAATAAGTTATTTAAAGATTTATAATTTTTTTTTACCAATGCTTTATATTTGATATCACTTACAATGCAACAGGAAACTTATAAGAAAGTTACATCAATTGTAAACAAAGAAGAAAATAAACTTCAACATTTTGTAATTGTCATTTATGAAATTCCTTACTCAATTTTTAAATTATCTATCATTTGAATGTAGACAATTTTAAAATATAATATAATTTTGATATATATTGTACAGAAAACTGAATGTCTAGAAATTTGAATTCCAATTGTCTTCAATTATTCCAATTGTGACGAAAAATTGCAGTTATCATTACTGGATTATCGAAACTGATCCTGGGAACGCCTTATTATGTAAAACACACAAATCCATTTGAGAATTAAGCAAATTGTTTCTATTGAACAGGCAACAAACTCTCACTTTCTAAATCTCGATGGTCTCCAGAAGCCAGTAAAAACCAATACATTTGCGTATCTTCAACTATATATAGACATATATATATGTATATATATGTGCATAGATTTCAATAAATTGAAGGATAAAAATATGATTTGTTTTTTCACAAAAAAGTTTAGAATTTATTGATTTTCCACTTAGTCCAGTTCACTGCCAAGGCCTTCAACGCTTAGCGTGAGCTGTTGTAGCGCCTGTTTGGCCACACCGCACAGGATGCCCTCCTGTGAGCCGTGATCCTCGTGCTGCAATATGTCCACACACTCCTTCAGCAAATCGATGGCGTCCACTAGTCGAGCACGCAACTCACCGCCACCCAGTGTGCCGGCAATGAAGCCATTCTTGGCCAGCAGCACCAGCGGCACATGCAACTCATAAAGATTCATGGCACGCGTCCGACTCAGCCCGGGCTCAAATACGTTCAGCACCTGCAACACTTTGCGGCACAGCGATGACTTTCGTTCGAGCAGCTGATCCGAGAGCTGCACCATCTCATAGCCCGCCACCCGACCATACATCTCGATCAGCAGCTGTCGCAATCCGGTGGCAATGTAATGCGATGGATGCAACAGCGATTTGTATTTGCGCAGCAGACGCTCCGATTCCTCCAGCCGCTTGGCACCCATCTCCAGTGCCTGCACCCCGTTCACCTCGGCCTGCAGAGCTTCCACAATCTGACGCACATCCTGGCTGCTGGTTGTGTTGTCGCAGGCACTGCACTTCCAGCTGCTTTCCAAGGCTGTAAAATGCAAGGTGAGAATAGTAAGTGCACCGTCTAGCTGATACTCTGCTCTAACTGCTCTAAATTATTGGGATTTGGATTATATTGGATAAACACACCTGGACAATAACTTGTGAGCTACTATAATATATATATATATATATATATATATATATATTATAATAAAGCCTCAACTAGGCTATCGAATAATATTAAATGGGACACGGACATCACTACAGGGCCAAAGATACAATATAGAGCATTAGCTCTAAGATCAAGAATAATATATAAAGTTATTCAAAATGAACTGATTTCCTTCTTAATTGAACTAAGAAAGCAATCATACATCGTGTTTGGCACCAAATTATTGTCTTCAGACGTATTTTAATCCAATCATTCCGATTATAATTTTTTAATTGGCACAATGCCCAAATTGTTAAAAACGAATTCCGAGTTGTTCTTTTTTAAGAACTTGAGTCTAATAGTAGATATTAGATGCTCTATATATTCAAATTTCTATTTTAATACCTGTTGGCTGTTTGGGCAGCAGCCAGCCCTCTGTGCACTGTCCACATTTCAAGCTGGAGAAATTGGTTTGCAGTTCGCTGGCATCCAGGCAGCGTTCACAGCTGCACCGAAAGTATTTGCCCTCTTGCAGATGCGCTTGCCGCTGGACGGTGCCGTCCAAGGTGTATGTGTAGCTGTGCTGCAATTGCTGACCCGCCGCCAGATCAACCATGGCACGCAAGCGGATTCTAAATATATGTAGTGTAAAATAATTATAGTAAGTTTCTTGATCAGGTGTTTCCATGTCGCTCACTTGTAGCCCTCGCTGGGATGAATGCTTCGCGCCGTGTTTGGCACACAACTGTGGGCCAGAATGCCCGTGTAGGGATACAGACAGCGCAGCGGATAACCGTTGGTGGTGCGTGCCTCGAAAGCGTTCACCTCCAGTATGCCGACCACCTGCATAATTAGCTCCTCGCTGAAGCGTTCGGCCAGTTTGCAGGGACCGCGTAAATATTGTGCTATATTCACACGATCCGCATGCCAGACATCGGCATTCTTGCGACGCGCCTCCTCGTGATGCTCCATGGGCGCCACCTCGTTGAGCCAACGTTCTGGCTGCGCCTCCTTTGCCAGCAGCACCCTGCAACGGAGAAAGCATACAGAACAAGTTATATTAGAGATTATTATTATGCAATTTTTTTCTATTGATTATAAATATATGAATATATTTCCGTTACAATATCTATTTATTGATTTATTGTACAATTAATGCCGCTTCATTTTGTATTTTATAATCAGTCCCATTTAAATGTGATAATCTACGATGTAGGAAATATTATTAGTTGTAAGTATAGAAATACATTTTTCTATTTTTTCTATTCATTATAAATATTTAGATATAATTTCGTCGGTTGACCTAAAATACATATTAAATCAAATTTGTATTTAAATAATAAATGTATAATGAATGAAAACGATTCACATTTAATTAAATATGTAGTTTAAAATGTGCTCAAATCCATTTGTTTTGTATGTCAAAAAACGGCACAATTTATCTATTTTTGTGGCTGAGTCAGAGCACCTTAACGGCATGATGCTGTCCAGCTGGGGCCAGTAGCTGCTGCCCGTGGGCATCTCATAGAAACGGGCACGGGACGCCAGCAGCAGGGAGCATTCGAGCTGCACATGAAGATTTGCCTCAGTCTGATTGCAATCGCTGCACATGGGCCAGCCACAGTGGATGCAACGCTCCGTTACGTCCGGACGATAGCAGACGAGACAGACAACGGGTCCATTGCACTTGGGCCCAATCGCCAGCGGCAGCTCCTCGACGAGCAGTTCGCCCTGAGTCGCTGCCCCGCTGGCCACCAGATAGCGACCATAGACGCGACTCCATTCGACTGCCGTGCGATTTACTTGCACTGCTGGCGTTCCACGCATGACGCCAAACTGACTAAAGACGCCGACGCCGCTTCTCACAGCTCATAATTAAAATCATCGTCTGCAGCAAGCGCATATTTCTTGGCACAGCCTGCCCAAATTGTTGGCTAACTGACAACAATTTTTTTGATTTTGAATTTACATTTTTTTTTGTTTATTTTTCTTTTTTTTTTTTGTGGAATTTGAGTGACGTCGACCCCTCGGGGGCCTTCCGCCCCTTAAGCATCCACAAACTAACCTCAATGGTGTTATGCAATCCAATTGGGGACAGACGCCATCCTCGCCAACATTGCCGGCAAATGTGACACGTGCCGTTCCAAAAACCTGACACTCGCCCCGATGATCACTGCTGGCATTATCCGCACAATTGCCGCAGAGCGGCCAGTCGCACAGCTCGCATCGATCCAGCGAGTCACCATCCTCACCAAACTGCAAATAGCGATAGCAGCCGAGGCAAACAATGCCACTCTCACGCTTGGGGCCATAGGCGAAGGGCAACTCCTCGACGACAAGTTCGCCACGCTCCACTGCCTCCGATGTCGCCAGGCAACGGCCGTAGACTGCGTCATGCTCCAGGTGAGCCTTCAACAACATGATGGCGCCGCTGCTGCAGCTTCCAAATGCGAGATTTTCATTGAATGCAATTCGGTTTCAGAGCACGGCGACTCTCACAAATTTTTGATTTTTTTTTAGTTCTAAAAATAGCTGAAAGTACAACAAAGTTTTATTTTGCTCGTTGGCTTGTAGCACATGCTCTATAAGACTTTAAATTTGTTTACAAATTAATGAGTATAAACGATTATTTTTGAAATCTTACTACTTTTATTTTGAATTTAAAAGTCTACAAATATAACAGCATTTAATTTAACGGTCATTGAATTTTTGTTTAAATACAGCTTGCTGTCAAAAATATTTTACAATTATAATCAATGCTTCATGCGTATATTGGCATTTTGCGCATGGTATGCCAATGTCTTAAATAAATTAAATGAACAACAAATTGCTTGCTATATGCAACACATTTGATTCAAATATTTTCAAAATATGATCGCAAATTAAGGTGACCACTGCCCATTTTCTCTTTTTCTTTTAGTATATTTGAGATTTAAGCAAAACGTATTTTTGCGCACCGTTGTGCTGGCCACACTGACAGTTTGAGTTCCAAATCAATTTTGTGGTGTACGTTGTGTGGTCGTCGTCGTCATCTTGTTCCTGCGTTGCACATTGCTCAAAAAGCCTAAAAAAACTCTATTCTTAAAGTAAGTAAAACTTACGCAAGACATAAGTAAAGTGTATATCGGTAGAATACTCATAGATTGTGCATGAAAATACGAAGTGTAACTGATTTTTCGTCACTAGTGATTTCATAACCTCCAAATGAAAATTTGCAAGTAGACACGAAGCCCTCATACACAACGACACATGTATACATACATACACATACAAGCGCAAAGGGTTTGCACACCGTGTGTATGCTGTTTTAAATATCAACTAATTGATAAGCATTTTGTGTTTCCAAATTCAATGTTAATAAAAACAGCCGGCATAAAAAGAAAAAATGGCAAGCGACAAACGAGTTCCACGAATTTTGATTCGCACAATTTCGCAGCTGCCGCCGGCAACAGTCCGCTTTCCTGTTACGTAACAAGTCGCCTGCTCTGCACTAAAAAAAATTTGTTTTGATCAAATCGCCACCCATTTGGTGCTGTGCTTTGTCACTTGTGTTGCATTTGTTTTAATCAAATTTAGCTTGCTAAACTTTGCATTTATTATTGTTTTGTTTGCTTTTTGGGCAGCAGCTAGTCATGTGATGAGTACCTAGAATAAGAACACGATATAATTTCAATTTAAGCTGGTGGGTGTTGGTGGCTCACGCCATGAAAAATCAATAGGTTGCTTAATTGTGACACCTTTTGTACTTTTGTTTGCCTGATTTGTGAATTTCATGTTGCTGGATAATGTTGCGTAACGACTCACGCCCACAATTTGCAGCTGAAACTCATCTGTGCAATTTACACACAAATTAACTGCTTATGTATTAATTTTGAGTATTATCAAGGTCAAGCTGCAATTTTGTGCTGATTGTATAATTAAATACGATTACCTGTCTAAGCACAACATTTTTCCAGGCTGATTTAGGCCTATTACATCACTGGGCATATTTATGCCGTGCTCAATTTTTTCATATTTGTTTGCAAAACTTGTTCTTCTTTTCGTCTTATTTCTTTTGTTGTTTGTCATTTTTCTACCGTTTGGCCGCTGTCCAATCTAGCCTAAATATGAAGAGCAGACAGAGAATAGCGAACAACTTATATACTAGTTGTTCTCTGTCCGCTCTTCATATTTAGCAGCCACTCGTATAGTTGTTAACGCCACGACTGTGCAGACAAGAACAATGTGACGTCAAAAACTAAAACAGCAATGTTATGTCCAAGTTATCGGTTCAAAAACAACATACACATGGTATGTTTGTGTTTATTTGCGTCAACTGGTCAATGAACGTCGGGTTTCTGGCAGAAATGAACGGATCACCACCAACAAATAGTAAACAGAAACAGAGATATGCTGCACAGTAGGCCAAGTTCTGTTAAACTTAAATTCAGTTTCATAAATACGTATTTGTGTGAATTACATATATAAAAATGGCTGATTATAGCCAGAAATATTGGTCTTATAATATTTTAAGAGAGAAACTAAGGCGCAGAGAGGTACGATATATATATATATATATATAAATATATATGACATACCTATAAAAGACGACTGAAATATCTAGCCATCTTTTTCAATTGACTGTGACACACGGTGCGTCATCAATTGCACGATTATTTGCAGCTAAATTGCGCTCTCTTCACTAATTTCCGCTCTCCCAATCTACTCTACACGCTCTCATCCCAGCAAACGTGCGTTGACCCCCATTCACACACACACACACATATATACAACGAGTAAATAGATGTGCAGTTTCTTTGCCAGATTTGGGCACACTTGGCAGTTGGAGGCACTTTTCTTTGGGCCTTGAAAGCGTTTTCACCATTCTTCCTCATTAAGTTTACCGAGGAAATTGACATTTAGCCAAAGTATCTTAAAGTTCTTTCACTTTCAGTGTTTATTTTTAGCCACAGCAAATTGAATTTCCAATTTTTTATTTTTTGCGATAACAACTTTGAATTTGTTAATCAAGTCAATTTTATCCGATTTGTATGACTATAACAATAATTACTTTTGTGAAATTTTTGTCTGATTAGATAAAGAGTTGTTAATCTAATCGCTAGTTTCGCGCAATTGTCGACTACTTAAATGAAATTGTTTGATGATAAATATGTCTGCGCAACATGTTTAATTTAAATAAATATTTTTTTCATTAACAGATGGCACCTCCATCGTATAGCGATTTGGGCAAACAGGCTCGCGATATCTTCAGCAAAGGCTACAACTTTGGCCTGTGGAAACTGGACCTGAAGACCAAGACATCGTCGGGCATTGAATTTAACACAGCTGGCCATTCGAATCAGGAGTCCGGCAAGGTCTTTGGCTCCTTGGAGACCAAGTATAAGGTCAAGGATTATGGCCTCACTTTGACGGAGAAATGGAACACAGACAATACACTGTACACCGAGGTCGCTGTACAGGATCAGCTGCTCGAGGGCCTTAAGCTGTCGCTGGAGGGAAACTTTGCCCCCCAGTCTGGCAATAAGAGTGGCAAATTCAAGGTTGCCTACGGACATGAGAATGTCAAGGCCGATTCGGACATCAACATTGACCTGAAGGGTCCCTTGATCAATGCGTCTGCTGTGCTTGGCTACCAGGGCTGGTTGGCCGGCTATCAGACCGCATTCGATACACAACAGTCCAAGTTGACCACCAACAACTTTGCCCTCGGCTACTCCGCCAAGGACTTTGTCCTGCACACAGCCGTGTAAGTAATACACATCATTACAAACTCTATTTATATTTATATACATTTTCTCTTTGATTTGGGGTTCCAGCAATGATGGCCAGGAGTTCAGCGGCTCGATCTTCCAACGGACATCGGACAAACTGGATGTGGGCGTTCAGCTGTCGTGGGCCAGCGGCACCAGCAACACCAAGTTCGCCATTGGCGCCAAATATCAATTGGACGATGACGCCAGCGTCCGTGCCAAGGTGAACAATGCCAGCCAGGTGGGCTTGGGCTATCAGCACAGGCTGCGCGATGGCATCACCTTGACGCTATCCACCCTTGTCGATGGCAAGAACTTCAATGGCGGCAGCCACAAGGTTGGCGTTGGCCTCGAATTGGAAGCCTAAGTTAGTTCATGATTTCAAGCTGAATGCGCTGCCAGCAATACAGTACTACAACAACAACAAAACACCAGCAACCAACAACAAAATAAATATTAAATTCAAAGTGTAACAACAATAAAACACAAAATAAATTAATAAAAATAAAACACAACCAACAAGAACCTTCATGTTTAGCAACGCATTTGCCAACATAGTAAAGCCCGGAATCGTCGGGTTGTTGGACGTAGTCTTGTTTAGTACATAGCTAAAAATCATATTTATTGTTGGCAAACAGTGAAATACATAATTTACCTATTAAAACATAAAAAAACAAACAAAAGTGTTTAAACCAGCTCTTCTTTTAACACGGAATTGAAGTAAGTAAATAAGGAAATGGTTGCAGCCAGAATTCAAATAAATATAAAAATAAACCTTTAAGAATTTAAATCAAAAGATAAGACTTAAATATTTTTTATCAATTTGAAGAGCAACTGGAAAATGAGCAAGCTTTCATTGCGTTTTTCGATTTAATAATTTGAAAAGTAGTTGAAATAATGCCATCATAGCATACATTTCTTATATTAAATTAAAATTTATTTTTCAAGCACGACGAGTTTGGAAAACACTGCTCAATTCCAATATAAGAAAATTTCACCAAAAAACAAGGAACACAACAAATTCTGGTGATACACAACGACTGATTGGAAAATTCTGAAAATATATTATCCGCACGAAGTGTACAAATTGTTTGTTTTGCCAAAGATGGCGCCGCCTCCAATTTATGCGGATTTGGGCAAAATGGCCCGCGATCTATTTAAACGAAACTATCATCCAGGCTTGTGGCAGCTTGACTGCAAGACCATGACGTCCTCTGGACTCGAGTTTTATACAACAGGTTTCGCCAGCCAAGATGCCAGCAAAGTGATGGGCTCCCTCCAGAGCAAATATAGTATGCAGGATTATGGCATTACGCTCACCGAGCGCTGGAACACCGATAATCTGCTATACGGCGAGATCGCACACAAGGACAAATTAGCCAATGGACTGCTGCTCGCCTTGGAGGGACGCTTTCAGCCATCAAGCGGGTGAGCAATATAGAATCTAGGCCATATCACATCTTGGCTTTATATATGCATATTTATATAGTGACAAGAGTGGGGCGTTTATGGCCCGTTATGCGAAGGATAATTATAACATGATGGGCAAAATCAGTATCGAGTCAAATCCAATTGTGGGCCTGTCGCTGGTGTTGGGCCACAAGGAATTTCTGGGCGGTGCTGCCTGTGATTGGGATATTAATGGCGGTTCAGCTTTATGGAAAGTTGCCCTGGGCTGGATTCATGAGGCAACAGTGGTGCACGCTGAACTGTAAGTGGTTATTGCAAAATATTGGTTATTTTTAGTTGCTACTTCCCCAACTACTTTCTGACTAGAGCGAATGCGGAGACCTTTCTACTGTCGCTGTTCCACAAGGTTAACGATAAAATTGACGCCGCCTTTGAGATCGGATCCGTTGCTAGTCAAGGTCCTCCACCCCAAGAGGAACCCCAGGTGCAGGAGCAGCAGCAAGGAGCCGGTCTGATAGTGGGCTTAGGCATGATCTATCATTTGGAAGGTGATGCCTTGATTCGTGCCAAAATCAACAACAAAATTGAACTGGGTCTGGGCTATGAGCAGAAGCTGCGCGAAGGCGTCACCATGTCTGTGTCAGCCGTGCTCGATGGCCAGCAAATCACGGACGGAAATCATAAGTTTGGCGTTGGTGTATCCTTGCAGTGTTAACAAAAAAGCAAACAAAATAATAACAGTTGTCCCAGTTATCGCCACCAAATCAATTACTTCATCTGCCAATTTTAGAAATATACACAGAAATTTGCTTTTGTGAGTTTTGAATTAAGACAAAGTTATGGTTAACTTAGCATAAATAAAGTCTTTGGTTTGAATGGAAATTCAATATTGGCATTAAAATTATTTTATGTCGTTTTTTTTTAAAGCAAAATTTTTTATTTTTTTGCAGTAGATTCAAAAATGTTAAATACGCAATTTTCTATTGTGCTCGTTGCAAAAAAATATGACTTTAATTTGGTTTTATCTAATTTTGTTGTAAATTAGGTTTTGCCTTTAAGCAAGTATTGAAAAAGTTGTCAAATTTTTGAATGAAAACCAATTTTGCAAAATTTGAAATTAATATATTTTGGTCAATAGGAAAACGAATTTGTTTAAAAATTTGACGCTATGTCTGTATTTCGTAAGTCAATATTCAAGTCTAGAAAACCTGAAGCACGTGGCGATGAAGATGGTGCAAGGGATGGAAACCGCGAGGGGCCGCCTTCAAACTCTGAAGATGACAATGTTCCGAGTGGGTACGATATTCAAGAAGAGATAATAACACCGGATCCATTTTCTGGGCGAATGCCAACATTTTTTCAAATCGGTGGATTGGCCAAGGCGTGCTTCAAAAATGGTTATAATATTGGAGTTTGGCATATCGATTGCACCAGCAGGGCGAGCGACAGGTGCAGCCTCTACAACTTTGGCACGGCCAGGCCAGACTCTAAAACGATATCGGGTGGCGTGGGCATCCGCGAGAGAATCGGTATGCTGAATATGACACAGGTTTGGCAAACGGATGGCATCTTGGGTACACTTGGCATAAGCACTGAAGCCGTCGGCGGAACTCTGAATGCTATGTTGAGGGCGGCATATGCTATGCATGGCAGGTGAAGGGACATCATTGAGATTTAAAATTTAAATTATTATATATATACAAGATCTTCGGCATCTATTTTCTCAGATGGGGTGTCATGCTGGATTTGCATACCGGCTACGAGAAGACACCAATTAAATTTGAAGTGATAGTACCACTTATGAATGTGGTACATCTAATGGGCTATGTCGTCCTGCAACCGGCTGAGAATTATTTGCTGGGATATAGTATGGTATACGATTGGAAGAGGCAAGGATTTGATCAACATGGAGTTGCCGTTGGCTATAACAACGGACGCACCGAATTGAGCCTTAACACGTAAGTCCTCGATTTTCGTTCAGTAGTTTGATTTATTGTTTTTTTTTCTGCGCAACACGTAGGGAGAATTTCGAGAATCTGCGCGGCTCAATTTTCAAGCGACTTGGCGATCGCTGGGCTGTTGCAATTAAGGGGAATCTGTACAAGGACGAACCGAAACACATTGCGATTGGTGCTCAGTGCTATATTGGTAAAGCTCTGATCAAGGTCAAGCTGCGCAACGATGGCTTCTTGGGTGCGGTATTTCAGCACGACCTCAGTGAGAACATTAGGGTTATGTATCACTTGGGCTGCGATGTTGGCGCTCCCGTTGAGGGCGATCACAAAATTGGTATTTCTTGGAGTTTTAATAGCTAAATTGGAAAAAATCTTAATAAATGTTGTTGTTGATTTGTTTTGCTTTTATTTAATTGTTAATCGGAACAATATTCATATGTTATCAGTTTTTGGCTAGGTTTTCCTTGCCGCCGCCGTTATAATGTTGCTGCAGCTGGGCAGCACGCTTGACCATGCCATCCTTAATCCACGCATTCGTCATCACCTCCACCAGACTGAGACGACCCTGACTCTGGCGACGCAACAACTATATGTCAATATATATAGTATATTGGGTTATAACTTTTCTATTTTTAGATATATACTGAGATTAGCAATTAGTTCGTTCAACTTACGCCTGCAATGATTTCCTTGGCGCCCGATGACAAATGCGTTGGATATTCTACGTCCAAGCGCCTGATTTTCTCATAGGTTCTCTCCGAGTTGCTCGACTCATACGGTGGTTTACCCACGACGAATTCGTAGCACAATATGCCCAGACACCACTGATCAACGCTATCATCGTAAATTTGTCCATCGACCATTTCGGGCGGCAGATAATCCAAGGTGCCGCACAAAGTTTTCCGCTTATTATTCGGGGTATGCGCGGACCAACCAAAATCGGCTAGCTTCAAATCATCCGTGCTCGTTAACAGAATATTTTCTGGCTTCAGATCACGATGTATGACATTATTGAGATGGCAGTAATTGAGGGCGTTGGCCACCTGATACGTGTACTTGGCAGCGCGTGGCTCATCAAAGCGTTGATTGGGCGCATTACGCAGGTGCTTGAACAGTTCGCCCTCGGATGCGATTTCCAGGGCCAAATAGATGCGCGAGTCGTCATGGAACCAGGTCAACAGGCGCAATATGTTGGGATGCTTAAGACGAGACTGTATCTCAATTTCGCGCAGCACCTGACGCTGCACGTTGCCCTTGCGCACCTCCTCCTTGAACATCACTTTCATGGCTAACATGTAGTGCGAGTGACGCTCCCGCGCCAAATACACTCGCCCAAATTTGCCTCGACCCAATGGAGCGCCCATTTCGAAATCCCGTGTAGTCCACTCATAGCTGTACGGCATCACAGTTAATACAGCAATAATGATAACAGTTTTTCAATAATAAACTTACGGTTTGCCGTAGGCGTCATGGGACATCATCTTGTGGCACATTTTTTTTATTGGCTCCTGATACTCATCGGGTACATTGCTCATTAGATGTGGCAAATGTGTGCGCGTTGCGTGCTTCGTTCGAATTTGCGACATTTTGCACCTATTCTCAATTAGCATCAGTGAAATGTTTTCAAATATGTATTATTTTTTTGCACTTTTCAATATGAAGCATCACAGTTATTTGCGCGTTTTTTCGAATGTCTACTTGCTTGCTCGATGCTACTCATTCCATATCATTTTATACTCGATACTTGAGGTGTGATGCCACCTTATCGATAACGAAAGTATGTTTCTCATCGTTATATATGTATGCGATATTTATTCGATTGCTTTCAATTTCAACATTGTGGCTGTGACATCGAAGTCAGATAAAATCGATGTTGTGTGACTAAAGAAAATTTTGAGCACACATTGTGTAGACGTGAAAATTTCATTTATTATCTGTGTCGCTTTAAAGCAAATGAACGTTAATTTATTTTGTGTTGCCCAGCATTCTATTGTGCGCGTATTAGCGATTGCAAGTGTTTTAAAATAACCAATAAATTGTTTCTTACTGCTACTGTGAAATAGCAATTAAATAGGCCACGGATAGATTCTTGGGTAAGCAGAAAAAAAAATCAAAATGGCGTACAAGCGCCCACACACACGCATACTTTGTACCATATATGGCATTTTCACATTCTTCTTTGCTTACCTCTCTTTTTAATTTTTGTAACGCAAAAAGGTGCGGCAAGCACGCATTATAAATGTAAAGGTAAGTTCCAAAAGCGTCGAAAAGGTGCGAACATAAAAAAAAACAAACAAAACGGTCGGTATTAGTATGTCGGATGCGATGAGCGCACCGCCCTCGTTAATACCACAGTTGCAAGAGATGCAGCAGCAACAACAACAACCAGCAGCTGGGGGCAATGCTGCCAATGTGCAGCAACAATGGAGCAATTACGCCTGGTGGCAACAACATGGCGGCAACGCAGCAGCTTACCAGCAGCAATATCAACAATATTATCAATACTACATGCGATACCAGCAACAGCAACAACAACAACAGCAGCAGAAACAGCAACAGCAGCAGGTAACATCGACAATTAGTTCGTCGAATTTGCCGCCTGGTTTTAGCAATGCGCTGGCAGCACCGCCGCTACCTACGGTACCGCCGCCACCACCGCCGCCAACACCTGGTCAGCCAGGTAACAAAAATCAACAGCAACATCATCAACATCAGTTGCAAATGCAGCAGCAGAACAAAAATTTTGGTGGCATACGCTTCAATTTAAATTTAAATCAGAAGCGTTTGGCAAATGCACCGAATCCGTTGCAGCATCAACAACAACAGCAGCAACAACAACAACAGCAGCAGCAACAACAAGCAATGCAGCATCTTCATCTTTATAATAATATGAACAACAATGCAAACAACAACAAAAAGAAGCGCAAGCGCAATAATAAAACCAACAATAATAATCTTAACCAAAACAACAACAGCAACAACAATAATAACATAAACAAACAACAACAGCAACAAATGCAGGCGCCTGTTGGCTTTGCGGGCTTGGCCTTAAATCCATTTGGTGTGGTGCCTCCTGCAGTGCCACCCACACCGGATTTGAGCAAACCACCACCCCCCTTACCCACAACAGCTTTAACGGCAATTGTTGCACCACCACCCCTAGCAGCAGCTCCTCCAGCTGTTGTGCTCGAGTCGCTGCCAACGGAGACGCCACAATCACCAGCAGCGGCAGCAGTAGCAGCAACAGCAACAAGTCCTGCATCAGGATCAGCCTTTAAGCAGCGACCCAATAGCTGCTTCCAAATGGCTTCGAATGATTCGTGGCCCGATTCATTGAACCAGTATGTCGCACGTTGTTACTCGAAGTGCACCACGGACTTGGACAAAGACCAAATTGATATCTGTCTGAAGGGCAAGATTATTGCCGCCGCCAATCGCAATGAGCTTTGGACGCGCGACTGGGACAATGAGCCAATGCCGACGGTGCACAGCGAACGCGATGCCATCGATGTGGTGCTGAGCAATGTGACGCCTCCGCAGCCACAGCGCAGTAATTACTTTAATAAAAAACAACAACAGCAGCAGCAACAACAACAACACCATGAGCAGCAGCAGCAGCATCGACAGCAATCACCACAAAAGTCAAACCAGAAGCCGCCGAATGTCAATCAATATAAACAAAAGGTTAACGCCTTTAATAAGTTTGCCAACGGCGGTGGCTATGGTGGTCATCAACAGCATCAACAGCAGCATCATCAGCAGCAATCGTCACGCTACTCGAGGAGTCGTACCCGGTAAGTTTCTTAGAAAAGGTATTTATATACAATTCCCAAAAAAATAATGAATAACACCACAACGACATGTTTTCTTATAAATGAAAAAAAACGTTATTTTTTAATGATTTTTTCAAATGTTGGTTTTATATATATTAATTCCCCCTATAAATTATGAATTATGGACTTTTTATACCCTGAACCCATTAAAAATGGGTAAAAAGGGTATAATGGTTTTGTGCAAATGTATGTAACAGGCAGAAGGAAGCATCTCCGACCCCATAAAGTATATATATTCTTGATCAGGATCAACAGCCGTTTCGATATAGCCCTGTCCGTCTGTATGAACACGCGCTTCTCAGAGGCTATAAGAGCTAGAGACTTCAAATTTGAAATATAGGTTCTCGTGTACCAGGCGCAGATCAAGTTTGCTGTATTTTATCGATAACTGTCTCAGTTTCGGAATTATCGATACATTTCGATTTCCGATAGCAATAAATTCCACATATCTCACAATTTAATGGATACAGTCACCAATTTTGGTTGGTAGGTTGTTGGCGAGGTCCTTGAAAGATCGGCATGTGCCACGCCCACTTCCGACGCCCCCATCACCCCCGCCTCTAATATTTTCAAATGGCTATATCTTCCGCAGTTTCGGAGTATGGAACGTCAAACGATAACTCCGTATATCTCCGAAAATTTGAAAGATAGAGTAACCCAACTTGGAAGATAATTTGCTGATAACCTCCTCCAAGGATTGTCATATCAACCCAGGAACTTCGTCCCTATAAATTTAAAGTGAGCATATCTGCCGTAATTTACAAGCTAGAGTCGCAATTTGAAGGTGTGTTACTGGTAACTCCCCCAAATATCGAGAAAAAAAAAATTGGATGGCCACGCCCACTCCAGCTACCTAAACCGATACATCTGTTGGTGTAAGTCGATAAGCCCATATATCTCACGCAATTTGACAACTTAAGTCACCAAATTTAAAATGTATATTGTTAGTAACACCCTTCATAAATGTGTAAAAAAAATTTGGACTACGCCCACGCCCGCCCACAAAAAACCAAAAATGCCTGTATCTCCCGCAATTTTAGAGCTACAGTTACCAAACTTAAAAGGTATATTACTAAGATCGAACTCCAAAATTTTTTGGGCCACGCCCACTCCAGCCCCCAAAACCAAACTGGGTAGGAAGATTATTAGGAAACTTTTCTATATTTTTTTTGGGCAACGCCTACTCCTATAATGTATTTAAAGCTTGGTTCAGGGTATATGGTAGTCGAGCTCACTCGACTACATCGTTCTTAGTTGTTCTTTCTCACTTTTTGTTTGAGAGTCTTCTTCTTCTACTCATAAAACCATATTCCAAAGTTACTTAAACTTACAAATTTAAAATATTATTATATTTTTGCAAGTGTATATAAATACTACTATAGTATAGAGTATATGTCATAAAGCTAATTTCTTTTATTTTTCGTCTCGCAGTTCACCCACATCATCGTCCACGTCCTCAGCATCAAAATACAATAACAAGAAACGGTATTCTCGTTCCCGTTCGACACGTTCTCGTTCCCGGTCCCGTTCCCATTCGCGATCGCGATCTCGCAGCAGCAGTGCTAGTCCACCAGCCCGAAAGGTGTTGCGCAAGACGGGCTCGAATGATTCATTCGGCACCGATTTTATACCTATCCATTCGAATATGTCCAAGAAACAACAGAAAATGCTGATGAAGAGAAATAAGCGCGCTGCCGCGGCCGCCGCTGCTGCTGCCGCTGCCGGAGCAGGTGGAGGTGGTGGTGGTGGTGGTAACAAAAAGAAGATGCCACATTTTTATGCCAAACATTCGTCGTCGGTGGGCGGTGCCGTTGATGATGACACAGCGCGCTTGCAACAGCGTGCGGCACGTTTCTCACAGTCGAGCAGCGGCTCGGCAAAGAAATCTGTCGTCGCCATTGCAAGCTCACCGTTTGGTCTCACCACGTCCAAGCACAAGAAGAGATTGCAGGCAGCCTCGGTGTCTGCTTTCCGCTCAACGTCTGGCATGTTTTACGAGGATGATACGGGTGCGGCGGGCATAGATTTACTCGATTTGCATATTGTAGGCACATGTAGGGATTTAGAAAAATCATTCTTGCGCCTAACGAAAGCGCCATCAGCATGCGATGTGCGCCCCGTTGAGGTGCTTACCCATTCCCTGGCTAATGTGAAGGGCAAGTGGCGCACCAATCATGATTATCATTATGCGTGTGATCAGTTGAAGTCCATACGTCAGGATCTGACTGTAAGTTACGCGACCGCTTCTAATATATATTATATATGCAGTTTTCAATTACATTCTTTGTCGTCTATTCGTTTCGCAGGTCCAAGGTATACGCGATAAGTTCACCGTTGAGGTATATGAGACGCATGCACGCATCGCCATGGAGAAGGGCGATCACGAAGAGTTCAACCAGTGCCAGACACAGCTGAAGATGCTCTACCTGGAATTGGGAAACAGCAGCAATTCGCTTGAGTTTATAGCTTATCGCATAATTTACTATATATTCACCAAAAATACCTTGGGTATGATCACTTCCAATTAATAATTTAATCAATTTACTAACTTATTGTCAATTTTGTAGACATTACAACTGTGCTGCGTGCGATAACAACTGATCAACGCGAGAATCCTGTCATAGCGCATGCCTTACAATTCCGTTCGGCCTGGTCACTGGGCAACTATTGCAAACTGTTTGACCTGTATAAGAAGGCGCCGCTCATGTCGGGCCACATGATTGAATGGTTCCTGGAGCGCGAGCGCAAGGCTGCCCTGCGCGTTATTATTAAATCGTATGTAATTACGAATTAATTAATTGATTGTAATACTAATGTTATTTATTGTCTTGCTTGCAGCTATCGCCCCAACATTAGCATCGACTATGTGTCAAATGTTTTGGCATTTGAAAGCACTGAGAAGTGCAAAGAGTGGCTAGACACCTTTAGTTTACCGTATGCCGCAGATGAGGCACAAATCGATTGCAAAAATGCAGCTGCCATTGCCATTTGAAGCCGCTTAGCCACAGTGTAAAATGTTGGCTGTTTTAAACAAACTGTGCAACCATTTGTGGTGGAGCTTAGTGGCACAACCAAATGTCCCTCTAATTCGATTTCCGTTTTAAAAACTGTTCAGCTCAACAGAGAGCCGGACTTGTCTTGTACGGAGTTGTTGCGGCTACCTCATCTTTCCATTTCCCCTCTTTCTCTCTATCTCTCTCTACTTTCTTCTGCCTACCCTTCCCACCCTTTTGTACATATATGTTTATTAAGTGCGCGTGCCCTTGCGTTGAATTTATACAATACAATCTATTTGTATTTTCCTAATAATTATTAGCTCTGCTAATTGGACAATTGTAAATATATATTCGGTCCCCCGCCCCCGCCCCTTCACAAATGTATCTCAGTTCGGTTCTGCCCCTAAACATCAAACATCACTGCAAAACAAATGTTAATCACCGAAAAGAGTCGTCGTCGGCTTACACTCGCATGGAGGTTGCAATTTAAGTTTCATTTGCACTTGAACAATTAATTCATCACAATTCTCCGTTATCGGTATCTATGTTCAATCTTTTGCTGAATATCGTCGAAATACCTCATAGGGATTATCATCTATGAATCTGCACACGGGACACCGCGTCGGTTTTACAGCGATTTAGGTGCAGGCAAAACAAACGGCACTGGAGATGCTTAAAGTCATCACTTATGGTTCCTGGGATCTGGAAAATATCAAACGCATCGATGCGCTGGAAATGCTCAAAGTCATTAAGGACTCGGCAACATGGTTTCTGGGACTGTCAGAAAATCTGTACGATCGGAACGTTGCAATCTACTCTTGAATTTCAGAAATAAATGATGAATTCATTAAGAAATCAGTGGACAATGTGGAACGTCATGATAGCTATTATTGTGGATGAAACCAAGCTATGCAGAAGTAAAGGAACAACAAGTCGGAATTAAGATTCATGGGCCAAACTTTAATTTGCCCTGCTTGGATTCGTTTCGAACTACATCGTTGGGCCATACCCGTTATTTGTCATGGATAAGCAGCTCGGAACATATTTTCAGGTTTTTCGCAGAAAGTAAAATTCTCATAAATCAACTAAAAAAACAAACCAGAAATTCTTCAAACTAAACAACCTTTGAGTTGAGTGAAATAATGAACAATAGCAATATAAAAAGTGCAAGGTGTAACAAATTTGAACTCTATGTGAACTAAACTAAACTTAACTAAACTTGAATCCACAATGAATGTATACCCAAATAATCCAACTTTACTGTATACTGTACACACATTAATCAGTTAACAACAATATTAACAACAAACAATTAACACCGCCAACAGAACGCGGGAGCCTCAACAAATTATCGAAATTTGTTTGGGCTTGTTTCCGATTTTATCATTAATTTTTTTTTTTTTAATTAATCTTAAGCCTTAGCTTTAAGGTTTGTTATTTGTTTAAATTATTGAAAAAAAAGGTTAATACTAATGTCTTGTCTCTCTATTATATACCTGTATATAAACATCAACAACACCATCACCAACCAACAAGCTACTGTCACCAACAATAATCTTGCAACAACCGTATGGACTACAGCGTTTCAAGGCATGCACAACTTTCAACAACAACAGCGCAACAACAAAAAAAATCATCCGGCGGAGTGTGCAGCATAGCCAGTCTTCACGTTAACATTGCAGCAATCACTGCTTGGGACTTGTAAGCACTTCCAATTTTAATCTGTCGCCAAAAAAAAAAAAACAAAAATCAGAAAAAATTTCTTTTAAGTATGTGAAATGAGATTCCAGAATTGAATATAACAAGTTTATACAATTAAATAATTAAACAAGATATTAGAGCTATCAGCTATATTAAATAATTTGCTTAGCAAGGGCATGTAGGGTATATTTATCCATTTAGGTTAGGCTAATTTTAAGCACAACTTTTTTTGTTGTTTACTTAAGCTTAAGGTTAATTGTTGTTCTTTTAATTTTGAATGTTGAAAAAAACCAAAACAAATTGAATTCAATTGAGAATTTCAACGCGTTTTTCAGCTGCAAGAATTACAAGAAATTCCGTTCGTGCCACTCAAAAAGTGAAATAAAAAGCGCGCTATTACCATATATCAAAATAACATTGTGTTGTCTATTAATGCTGGGGATTTCTTAAGCAGCGCACCGCCACTTGTTGCATGAGCTTAACGGTGTGGCAACAACAAATATGCACCTGTTGCCGTCAAAACAAACCTTCCAGTGTGAAGCTTTAGCCAAGTCGCAGAACCATTGTTGATTTTCCCAGTTTGTGTGTATGTGTGCAGACTGTAGCGAAGCTTTACACCAATGGTGAACGGATGCTGGCTGGTTGTTGACTTTGAAGACCACGACAATGGCCACCGTGTGGCAGTCCTGGGGGAGTGACTACTATTTAAGGATGCTGCGTTGCTGCCTTAGCTTCAGTTAACGCGCGGCGCTTGAGTTCGTTGGATCGAGCTGAAAAACTCTTAACTAATTATGGACCAACATGATAATCAAAAGATATTAGATTAAAAATTTAACTTTGTGAGTGCTGTGCACACAAATCGAAAATCAAACTAAAATTTAAAACTATTAAACTTAATAATAAATATTATGTATAAAATGTTGAAACTGTAAATATATAAATACAAGCATATTATATCTTGTGGCGAACTAAAGTTATTTTATTGTTTAGCTACATTTAACAGAAAAGTGACATTAACACATTTAAAGTTAAAGTTGAGTTAATCACATAACTTTAATGCTTTAAAGGTAAGTAAAAACAAAAATAAATACATATGATTTATTAAAAATTTTTTTATTTTTAATTTTATTTAAGTTAAATAGTTTAAAGCGAAAAATTTGAACAAATTAATGACTGATTTTTGTTAGCTTAAAAATTGAACTCTTATTTTGTAGATTACGAAAATAAAGCCAATTAAAAATTGCTTAGAAAATTGTGCTACTAAGTTTCTCAGAATTTGTTTAGCTTTTTATATGCTGAGCTGCTAGCGTTTTCGCTGAAAGAGTTTTAAAAGTAATCCCAAGCAATTAAATAATTGCATAAAAGTAAGCTGATGTAAATGGACCGCAAACTGGACACGTCTTAATTATAATTGCATAATTATTGTCTAATTGTTGAGCCACAATAATCACTCACACTGTGCACAAAATCCCCTCAAAGCAATTGATTAATGTCGTCGTATGCCAATTAAATAAATCACAAAATTAAATTAAATTGCTCAGACTGAAAATTGGGCTTACCAAAGGAGTTGCGAGCATTAAATCAAATCATGAAATATATTTACGCCTCCCACCCCCCAACCCACCTATAGAGAAGTCATTAATTAAAATTGATATAAATCATTTATAATAATGTCGAGCAGCTAAAGAAGAGGACAAGCTCTTAGATGTTGCCGCAATTGGCCTTTTGAAAATTGCTAATTTGTATCAGCAAAAACATTTAGTAAAGAGTTGGGGCATTCATTAAAACAATAATTAACTGTAAACTCGATTTCTCTCCGACCCATTGAATAAATTGAAAAACAATTAGAGCACATTATATTTTTGTGACAAGTCAGCGAAGTTTGTGCCACTTCTTCCACATCCACTTCAACATCTTTGCTGCAAGTTGCCTGCCTTAAGGCTTTCAGTTCGTGTCGGGGTGTGTGTGTGTTCCAAATATGTGCCTCTTTTTATCAATTTGATCTTTTTCATTATTATTTTTTGAGTTGCTAGTACTAAATGTAAATTGCTTGACATCCATTTGCATATTGAAATTAAAATAGTTGAGCAGCGACAGTTTTTGTGAATGCCACAGACTTTCTTCCATTTTTGTTTTTTAAAACTTTCTTATTCGGATTTATTTAATCTCAAGCGTTAAATGTGACACAAGAAATTTAGGTTGAAATTTTGCATTTATCTACCAAGTTTCGGTTGACACTTGCTTAAACTTAATTAAAATTTCACAAAGAAGTCCTTTCACATTTGGATTTGTATTTAAATAGACAGCTTGCATTTACTTTGCAAACGAAGTAAGTTAAGTAAACTTACCAGAGGACATGCTAGAGACAGGATATGTTGCAGAAAATCAACTAAAAGTATTTTGTGAATAAACATTGTCAGGATATTGACAAGTGAAAGAATGGGAATCTTTCAGGAATCCTTTAAATTTCAAAGTTTTTAACTCTCAAAAATGTTACCTCCTTCAGCACTTGATCAATTTAAGAGGTTTTGTATTTTATTTTATTACAGCTAGGTTTTATTAGGATAGTGAAAGTGAATTAATAAGTAATATATAAATCGAATAGATTTTTATCCATAACACTCATATCCATATTTTAAAAGTCATATTTTCGAAGTAAATTGAGGGTTTTCATTTTATATCGAGTGCTTTGCATTTTAATTTATTCCTCCACTCGTCTACTTCACTAAGCTCCCTTGAACAAGCCACATACGCCCATTATCTGTTTCACATGTAAGTCGAAGGGTATAATGAATTTTTTGGAGTAGGCTTTTACATATCAATTTCAAATAACAATATATAAATATTGACAAGGGCAACCAAAAGGGGCGCAGCTGCGACTGACATGATCCAAGCAAACATGGAATACATGTGGATTTTTACATATGTGTAGCCAAACAACGTGCGAATATTTATCATAACATATTTTTTGGATTTTTTTTTTTCATATGTGCACTTGCTGCTTAAGTAAATAACAAATAACTGGGCATGGCTTCAAAGGATGAACCTTTTGAGCGCCATCCTTTTATATGTTAATCCTTTAGCTGCCAGCTGCACAGTGGATTACTCAGTAAGTCAGTTAGTCGACCAGCTTTGTTTACCTTGGCGCGTAAAGAAGGAAGAAGGAAGCACCAGGAGCAGGCTGGTTGGCCAGCTTCCTTGCATATATGTATTATTTGCTCCTCAACCCATTCAACCCATTATAACGCCTAAAAATATTATTATTCCTTTTCGAACGCCTACCGCACTTCATATGTGCAAACATTTTTTTCTTGGCATCAATTTTTTCTTTTTGCTTTTTCAATTTGTGTATTTGCATAAGAAGAAATGAACTGGAGCTGGGTTATACTTATGGCAGGTGAACATTATAAATTTGTGCAACATTTTTATTATTGGCCGCCTACCCGAAAAAGTATGCTACACTTTTTTTCGTCCGTTTTTTTTTAATTTAACTTGGCTATGGCCCAAACATTTAAATGGGTTTTCTTAACAGATTTGTACTCTTATTTATACATTGTGGGTGTGAATGTGGTATTTTTCCCCTTTTTTTCTTTCCTTTTTTTTGTGAGCTACTGTTACAATTTCCTTTTTGTCTTCCAATTGTTCGACGATTTCCATTGCTGCGATTTCTTGCAACTCGTTGATTCTTTTACCATTTTATTTTGTCGCTTTTGCGTTGTCATTTGAGATAAAACGAAAAGCATTCAGGCTTTGCAATATTTGTGCTTTTGTTTCGCATCAGCTTTGATTGTATTCAAGTTTATTTTAAAGCAATTGATTGGATTTGAAGCAAGGATTGCGACATTTTGTCATTACAGTTGTGCAAAGTGGTTCGAAAGACATGTTTTGGTTGTATTTATAAAAGGATTACTTGCTAAGCAATGGGTTCCCATAGGAAAGGGAAATAGCTTCGAGTATGGGAGGTGAAAAGCCCGATAAATATCTAACTATATGACTTGCATAAAGACTACACAGCTGCTCGAGGAGGATATTCAATAACATTGGCTAAGTGCCAAAATGGCCAACAGCTAAGAAAATAGCAACAAATGCTGGCAATCCGCAATAAAAATAGACTAGCATGTGAGTTTATCAAATTGGTCAATTAATTGATTGATTGATTAGCTGGATCAACAATGCGTAGTAGTGTCCAACCAAAAGCAAATTAACCAAAATCAACAAAAATGCGGTCAATTATTTTCGTTAGCTTGGCCAACAATAACAAATGCGTTCAAGTAGGCAATGATGTGTGTGTGTTTGTTGGCAAATCAAAGCGTATGTTTGTGCTTGTGATTTGAATTTAAATGTGAGTCGAGTCGAGTGCCCATTGATCCTGGGAACTCGGCTAACCACCACCACCTACTCCAATCTCAATTGTTTAAGTGCCAGCATGAAAATGTTTTACGGACTCCGCAACCAGTCACAAAAAAAAAAAACCAAACAAAACAAAGCAAAACAAAACAAAACATTCGTAAAAACATGACAGAGCCAGCTGCAAATCAAAGGGCAATGTTAAATTGGTTATTCGATGGCGATTCAGTCAACCGATTTTGCCAGCGGTCAACAATATGCAGCTCCATCATTTTCTGAATGTGTGTGTTAATTTGAGTGTGTGTGTGTGTGTGTGTGAATTAATGTGATGTGCTTCATGCCCAAACACAATCAGCAACTCTGCAGTTCGCAGCGAAATTAACATGAGAGGTGTGCGTGACTTGTGATAATTTTGAGTGTGTGTTTGTTGTGCCACAAAATCATTATCACAAACTTTTTCAACTATCACATAAAAATTGTAATTAAAAGTTGTATTGAAATGTTATTTGAACAAATAAAGTTAGCTTTTTGGTAGTAAAAAATTAAAAAAAAAAAATAAATTAATGTTAAGAGATTATCGATAGTTTATTACAAAACTCATTTCAGAAGTTCGAATGTACTTAATTTAATTAATTCCTTAGATTTTGAAACCGATACTTTTTATTTTAAAACTCATTATAAATGTTCTTTTTTAAATATCAGGAAACTAGCAAATGATTTTTATCCATTTTCCTTAGGAAAGATTTAAAATCCAAATGTTTTTGAAACATGTCAAAATAAAATAACAGTTAATATTTCAAATTTATTTTTTAATGAGTATTACGTATTATTACCCCAAAAAGATAGTTTGTATTATTTAAGGTTCCTTTATTAATTATCAAATTTAAACACAATCATAAACTTAAAATCTATTTAAAGATTCGGCAAATTGTTGACATCATTTGTGACATGATTATTACGAGTCACATAAATGAATGAATAAATGAATTAATATAATATTAATGCTTTTGTCGAACTTTGAATCAAATACATTTATGCGGCCTTTTACCCAGTCCGCACCTGGCCAACAGCTGCGGCCAGGGAACGGAACTAGGCGCGACTGAGTTAACAAAATGAACGGCTTTCGAGGCATATTTTGTGCTTGCCTCACAAAGTTCAACAGCTGGTGTCAAGTGGGCGTGAAAAGTGCTCAAATGTGATGTTAATGCGAAGGTTAACTTTCAGGACTTTCAAATGTAGCTTAGGAAAAGCGAAAGGGTTTCGCAGCTGTTGCCCGTAAAGGAGCGAGGCGTCAGAACATTGTTCTAATGAATCCATCTTCGAACAATTTAAAGGTGCACTAATTGAATTTTCATTAACAGTCTCAGTCGCAGTCACATTTGATTAAACAAGTTATGTGCAGCCGCAAATAATTAAGACACAAGCAGCAGAAGAAAATTGAAGTGAAAATTTAGTTTGTGGCTTGCGCTGTTCAGCAGCCAGGAAATTGCCATAAATATACTTTTAATTGCTACTAAGTGCCGGTAGAGCCAACATCCAACAGTTATCTAGCCCAAAGGCAAAGGCAAAGGAAACTCTCAAAGTTGGCAGCCACCAAGTCTCCAAAGGCAAACGACAGATGGCAAAAGATGTGCACCGAGTCCTGAGTTATAGTTTGCGGAATTGTTGTGCTGGAAAAGTAAATGTAGGTTGCTTGATTTAAAAGTTAATGAGCCGAGCACAGTGCTACTACACAGCCAGGACTTAAACGTGAAACAACTATCAGGTTCAATGGATTGAGATTGGATCGGCAGCAACTTCTCGCTATAAAGTCATTGAAGTTACTCACAATTGAGCGCGTTTTGAAGGGGCTTAAACGCAATAAGTGTAAGAAATGAGAATTGTTATTGATTCGTTTTGGAAAACTTGAAAATAAGGACATTTTATAAAAAAAGGGATTTCTCTTATTCTGTATTACGTATAATATTAAATATCAAATATATATTTGCAACTTACTTAGTGGCTTAGTAGAAAATTGAATTGGAATTTATATTTAATTATTAAGACCTCAACTAGAAAAAAAAACCCATTTGAAACTTTTAGTTAAGCTTAAATATTTTAATTTAATTAATTTAGTTTAGTTTAGGTCAGCAATCAATCAAACATTTTCTCAAATGTAATTAAAGGTTAAGGTTAAGTATTTTTATTTCATTAATTTAGTTTAGTTTTAAATTTGCTGGCTTTCTCTTTATTTAAAATAAAAACAGATTTTTATTTAAGTATTAAGCATTTTAATTTAATACAAATTAGTTTATTCTTTATTTTTATTTTCTAAGTGATTTCATCTCTTTATTTAAAATAACAATGTATTTTTATTTAACTCTGTGGTTTTCTAAATATTTATTGTTAATTTAAAGTTTTCTATTTGCAGCAAGTCAAGCAACAACTGGAAACCTCGTGCGGCACGCTGCCAGAAACCCAAAAAAGAAACCAAAGTTTTGTTGTCGTTTTCTTCACTGTTGAAGAAAATCTAATCAAAGCTTGGCCAACAGCTGAAGAGAGTTCCAAGTTCACCTGTGCTGGCTGCATTTTAAATAAACGAGGCAAGCAATCAAAAAGGCAGGAAAAAAAAAACGAAAAAAGAAAAACGTGAAAAATTCTTTGACAGGAGTAGCGCAGGGCAAACATCATGTCTCAGCATTTCACATCGATATTTGAGAATCTGCGCTTTGTGACCATCAAACGTACTCCAAATGCACAGCAGCAGCAGCAACAGCAACCACAACAATCCCCGCTGCCTATAGCGAAAGCAGCGACCACCGAACAAAATAAATTCAAAGCCAAAACTCAGCCAACACCAGCGCCAATACTAAACGGCAATGGGCTCTCGAGCACAAATCTTGATGGTGGCGGTGAAGTGGACCACAGCCACAGAGGCGCAGCAGTTGCGGCCACAGCAAGTGGTGGTGGTGGTGGCGTTGGTGGCGGCGGCACGCCGTTGAAGCACCACAAGCGCACCAATGTAACCACAACATCGCCGCAACCGGCAAGGGGCGAACGTCGTGGCACCAACACCAGCATCGTTGTGGAGCTGGATGATGGGATTAATGGGAGTGGAAGTGGCGGCGGTGCTGGTGGTGGTGGTGGCACTGCTTGTGTCAATACGGCAGGCGCCTCCGGCAGTGGCACCGCATCCAGCAAAAGTTCACGCGAACTTTCGCCCACTCCCAAAAACCAACAGCCAAGAAAAATGTCACAGGATTATCGTTCGCGTGCCGGCAGGTAAAACTTACAAACATACATATGTATATCATATATCAAATACCGCAACGTAATAATAAAGACAATAAAAAACGACAGCTTTTTTACAGCTGTATCCCAACTCAATATTTTATTTTGAGAAACTAAAATCATAAATTTTGCACAATTGGAATAAGTTACTATTGCTATGGAAAGAACACAATTTCCTCTTATATTTATTACAAATCCTTGCAGCTTTTTCTCTAGACAACTTAAATCATTTTATGATCTGTTATCCTGTTTCCATTTCTTTTTCGTCTTAAGATGATATTTTAAATTTTAAAATAGTTGAACTTTTCTGAACATTTTCAAAATCTGTACTTAAATTCCATTAAATTTATTTAAAATTAAAAAAAAACTGTCAAGAGCACAACTTATCCGATTTGGTTACACGAGTCTTTTTTAGGGGATTAAATGAATACTTAAAATTTTAATTAATATTGATTACTAATTAGCCGGCTTAATGGTCGTAAGCGTTGAGTTTTTGCATCGTTTACATCAATCGGTCCGCGGATTCAAATCCCGCTGAAGGCATAGTTGTCTGTGTAGTCCAGTAGTAGCCCTTTCTGCCTCCTTTTTTTATACCCTTAACCCATTAAAAATGGGTAAAAAAGGGTATAATGTATGTAACAGGCAGAAGGAAGCATCTCCGACCCCATAAAGTTAATTCTTGATCAGGACAACAGGCGGGTCGATATAGCCCTGTCCGTCTGTCCGTCTGTATGAACACGCGGATCTCAGAGACTATAAGAGCTAGACAAATTTGGATAATAAGCTCTCGTGTACCAGGCGCAGATCAAGTTTGCTTTATTTTATCGATAACTGCCTCAGTTTCTAAATTATCGATACATTTCGATTTCCGATAGCAATAAATTCCACAATTTAAGAGGCAGAGGCTTCTAATTTATACATAATGAGCATATACATATTATTGATCAATTTCATTAAGATCGGACAAGAAACACCAAAGTTAAAGTCAAAAATATATTCTCATATTGATCTTATTTCTATCAGCAGCCGCAAGCATTTTCTGTATGCATATAAATAGGCGAGCGCATGTGTGAGAAAGTGATGGCTTGATAATCGGCGCTAGCGTCAATATATTTGTCTGTATTCTGCGGGCCCCGATAACTACTGTTTCATGTACATATGTATGTCTGTATGTATGTATGTACATGCACGTGTTTGTAGCTCTGTAAGAAATGCACTTGCAGAACTAAACATTTGAGTGCAAATCATCTTAGTGGGAAATTTGCCAATAAAACTAGAATATATTTAACAACTTGGTTAAGGGTATATTGTAGACGAGCCAACTCGACTACAGCATCTTACTTGTTTTCTATTAACATTTCTGTCTAAATCTCTATCCACACGGTACTACAATGGGTCAAATATGGCCTATGTATAACCGTATAACCTACCTACCTATATAACCTATATTACTGATTAATATTAACAAATTGTTGCACTTACATTGATGATTCATTGCAGTTTCATGCACCTGGACGACGATGGTCGCAGCTTGCTGATGCGCAAACCAATGCGCCTGAAGAACATTGAGGGCAGGCCGGAAGTGTACGACACGTTGCACAGCAAGGGACGCGATGTGAGTTTTCTTTTTGTTTTTCTCATTTCCATTTGCACTAACGGTTCATAATTAGTTGCTGCACGTGGGCCAAGCGAGCATTTTGACTATGTGTTAGCCATTTTCACGAACATGAATGTCCAATAAAAACAAGTCAGTAAAACAATTTGCAGAATGTTTTGCTCTTTTTATTGAGTGCGTTAAAAAAGTTTTTTTTTTGCCTAAATTACGAACGTGAACGAAAAAAATCCATTGCATACTTGTAGGAGTTATTTAATACTCATGCTGCCTGCTAGTTGGCCATGTAATCGTTTGTGTGTGTGTGTGTCGACTGTAGCAATGTGAGTGTTGTTGTTGCTGTTGTTGTTGTTATGCTTTAACGTTTATTGCACTCTGTTATGTAAAAGTTGTTCGGGTGCGTGCCACGTTCCGGCTTAAAAGGACCCCGCATTTGGAGTCAAGTGAGCTCTGCGTAATGAAGTAGCTGAAAAATTCTTTCAACATATGTGTGAATGTTGTGTGTGTGTGTGTGTGTGTGCGTGTGTACGTGTGTGTACTCTAAAATTATATCCAGCTGTGTGTGTTTTGTTGGGCGGATGCTGGCTGCTGTAGAAAGTGTTCGTGCGTACATTTTGTTGAAACTGTCGTCCATTGTTGGTTTGTTCTTTGTTTTTGCTTCTAATTTGTGTTGCGGTCTTTGGTTGGACGCAAAGTTTTTACTTGTGTGCAACATAAAACTGATGTCTCAAACTTTGGCAGCAGTCTGAGACACTGCGAGAAGTGATTTGTTTAATACTACGAAATTAAAACTTATTGTTGTGGGAATTGCACCATTTAAATAATACAATAAATACATAATAAAAGTTGTAGAGTTTGTTCAGTTCTACTGAAAGAAACTGAGCTGCATCCGGAAACTAACAATAATAATAGTAAACATAGTTAAATACTAAAATATATGTATGTAAAATAGGAGAATAATTTGCTAGATGCCAAATAATGGCTAACAGGCCATTTCTTTTAAAAATCTGTTGATTTATGACAAAGTTTTGGATTTGGAAAAAACAAAGTGGATGAGAATATTTACATGAAATAAAATAAAAGATAAATAACTAAAATCACATTTATATTCTGAGAATAACAAGCTGTTGCATTTTAACCAAGAAATTATAATTTATGAATATTCCACAAATAGAACTACCCACAGCATTTGTGCAATAAGATCTTATGAATTATGTGCTTCTTGCATAATTTAATTAGTGCACGTGCCCCAAAACTGATTCAGTAACTGTGACTGCAACAACGATTGCGATTTGCAACTCATTAGGTTGCCGTTGCATGAACGGAAAGACGCCGATGTGTTGGCCTTAAAGTTACCAACTAACCTCAATTAGCTGGAGCTGCCCCCATGCGGCATTTAGCCTGGCTAATTAAGTCAGCGTTGTGGCAGCAACAGCCGGAGCCGGAAATGGTGCTACGAATCTTTTTTTTGCAATCAAATTTCATTGCCTCTGCTGTCGTTTTTTAGGTTTGCAGCACCACTCGGTGCAATTTTTAATGCGCAAAGCGCATCAAATTATGCAATGCAAAATATTTGCATTTGGCGCCATTTTGTTTAAGTGGCGCCCTCGACTTTAACTGCATTGCTATAGAAACACTCAACTTGCCACTTGCCATGCTAATTTCACCCACCTGCTAATTGTAATATGGGCGCGAAAGAGGTCCTTCAGCTCCTTTTATGGAGCTGTGGATGCCCTCAGTTGCTTTGGCTCCACTTAAGCGGAATTTAACTTAATATCCTCCGCTCGGAATTCGCAGCTTAAATGTCTTAACAAGGTGCCTTTTAAATGCCACACAATGTGGCACATAAATATTCATAGCCTTAAACTATGGATTTCATAAGTTTTATGTTTGTGTGTGCTATTTTTGCGCTTAAGCCAGGCTCTCAGTTTTAACCATTAAAAAATCGGAGTTGAATGGTTGTAAAAATGGCTCGTAAAAATATATATTTATTGGCATGCCAGTAAGATGCTCTTAATATTACAGCTTAGCAGTTGGATTAATCATTTAAACTATTAATAATGTTAATTTTATTGAGCACATAAAAAGGAGATTATCTTAATACAGGGTATCTGCTGCTCGAGTTTTCCTCTGGTTTATTCTTATTAGCTTGCCATGAAAACTTTCATGCAAGGTGGCTTTATAATGCCATTATTTTTCGACCAACTGTGGAAAATGTATGCAAAATATTTACTGTTTGCCAAAAATTTAATATAATTTCAGTTCTGTGCTGCATTTGAATACCATTTATGTGGGACTGTGAATTTCCATTTTCTTTGAGCAAAATGAGACGCAAACAAGTTTGTGGTGTTTGGGGTATAAAAGTTCATGGAAGTCGAAAACTACAAATTGTTTTATTTTTTTTTCAAGTGTTGATCGCATTTATGGCAACTTTAAATATAAAATAAAATGAAATTCAATAACACATTATTACTTTAATTATTTTATAAATTAAATGTGCTGTAATTAGTTGATATTATTTCTTTTACAGCACAAGCTCAATCTCTGAAAATAAATCGTATTATGCAGCTAATTTATCGAATATAAGTAATATAGGCTTATTTTAACTGTTTGAGTTTCTTTTAAAGAATTTTAATAAGTTTTCCAAATAAGAATATTTTTTTATATTTTTTTTTGAAACTAGTTCCATAAAAAGCGCATTTTCAATTCGTCTGAACTTCCACAGCAGCTGGCTGCACTTTAACACTTTTCCTCTTAAGAGGCTCTTAAATTTAACAAGAACAAATAATAGAACAAAACATAAATAAATGAAAAGGAAAACTAATAAAAAAGTGCAAATTTGGCGCACGCCGAAGAACCACACCGCCCATGCCACCGACTCTCTTACGCTACCCTTTGCTGCCACACCCGGGTGGCAAGTGGTGTCGACGCAAGCCAAAACGCACACGCCAAACTGTAAGCGCTTTGATATATATATGTGTGTGGGTGTGTGTGTGTGGCAGGATGGCTGCTTGTATATGTATTTATTTGACGCGCTGCAACTGCAACAATTTGCGTTTCCGGGCGCAGTGGCAAGTTTCACTTGCGGCCGTCGCCTCGCGGTGTTCCTGCTTTGTGTTTATATTTACATAAAATAATTTTGAAGAACTTTCCTTGCTGTTGCGGGTAAAGGGGCTAACCAGCTGATGGGCGTGGCATGCAGCAGCAGCAGTAACAGTCACGTAATTATTTGCATTTGACGCTGGCAACCAAATTCATTTGCCAGTCTGCAAATCTCCAGCAATGGAAAGCTGCCTGGCCACAGTTTTCAGCTGTTTTCTCCGGTTGGCTTATGAGATTTTTCCCTTTTTGATAGCAGTAGCAAAAGTTAATTTTTGTACTCGGCAAACAGTCTGGTGTACCGTAATGAGGTGTGCGAGTGTGCAGTGGTATTTGTGTGGTGTGGCTGGGCGTGGCATGCAGCGGCTGCCTTTTTAACTAGCATCACAGTTTTCAACCTGTAATGTATCCAACGAATGGGTGTGTGAATAAATTGTAAGTTTATTTACAACTGATGTTTGCTGTTGCTGTTGCTGTTTGCATTGTGCATAAATTTGTCCTGTGGAAATTGGCAAAGTTTATGCCAGTGCCGCCGTGTGGGACATTTTTCTTCTTAATTTTCCTCCACATGTGCGTGGTTGGACTTGAAGTTTATAGTGGCTATGATCGCTTGAGGGGCTCATAAATTGACAACCAGAATTTTCTGTGTGGTTGCATTAACTTTAGCTTGTGCTTAAAACTTTGACAAATTAAGCGGAAACGTACAGAAAATAAAATATAGCTAATTGCTAAAGAAAAACTAACTCGAAATAGAGAAAGAACTAATTTATTGTCTTATTCTAAGTTACGACTTGAGTGTTTCTTATCTGTGCTTCAGCAGAGTTAGTTATAGTGTTCTTTATTCCCACACTATATCACGATTAAGAGTTGAAAAGCTACATTTGTTGCTCCAATATGTGCCAAGAAATTCTTTCTTCGTTCGTATTCATTGACATCCAACAAAATGCAGCTAGGGGCAATAAATTAAAGCTGCCTTTTCCACTCAAATGTGGAAAGTGAGATTGGAATATTTTTTGAGTCGCTGACGACTCTTTCAACCACTTAAATTTAATTAATCTCTCTATATTATAACGCAGAATTATTAAAAAAAATTATTTAATGACCTTCGACATTTTTCTGTTATTTGGGTATTAATTTCCTATAAAAATTGGATTACTATATTTATAATGGCATACCTATTTCAATAATCCTCAATTGTTCAAGTTCTTTAAAAAATTATTTTTTCGAAATTTATTAACTCGATAAAATGCTTTAAATATAGATTTTCTTCTCTATAGTTTGCAAATATAATATCCGACTAATTTGTCAATTTTTGCCATATTAAAAAAAAGTTAAAGTGACTACTGTTGGTGACTATTGAACTGCTCCAAAGATTTTAACACTCTTAAAGAGTAACATCTTTCATAATTATAAGTCATAATTGGAAAACCAGCAGTAGTTGGAAAAGACTTTTAATTTGTACTCATTTGCATAAGACGCAAACAAAAAAGTTAACTCAAGAGGTTACACTGCATTTGTACGATGTTTATGTCGCAGTCTCAAAGTCATCATAACAACAACAACAGCAACAAGCAGGTAAAACAACTTGAGCGTTTTTAGAGGGGGCCCAATTCAGTTTTCTGCAGCCAATTCAGAAGCTCAACTGGCTGTAAAAACAAACTAATTATGACCGCGGGTAGATTTGCCGTTGGTGCCTGGTGCTTGAAGGCGTTTGCGTTGGCGTTGAGTAAATTAAAACGTCCTGGAAAAACAGACCGTAAGCCAAGGTAAATAAAAAAAAACACCTGACGGGCACACAGCATTCACAGTTGTCAGTGTTGGTGGGGAGGGTGGCGGGTGCGGGGAATCAGATAAATTGAGTCTTTCAGCAGGAGCATAATTCTACTCGACAGTACTCAACTTGATGGTACCATGTAAGAGTTGAGTGCACAATTTCATGTTGAGCTTAAAATAGCAATAGAAACGTGTCATAGTTGGGTTTGGTAGAATAGACTTGGAACAGAAGGTTCTAGTTTTAGTTTACATGCTTTAAATTAGATGGGACTTACTGTATTTGTTGTTAATTTTATTGTTATAAAATTATAAAATGATCTATTTGTGTTATGATTTTTGAATTTGAACTTACGTTAAGTCACGCTTCATGCGTGATGCTCTTTAGATATCGATACTTAACTGATGTCGATTACCTTCTGCTCAACACTAACGGGACAATTGCAAGAAGGTTGCCAGATAGATGGATGGTTGCCAGATAGCTTCTCGTCCGTTTCCGTTCTATTTGAAATTCCATAGATATCTAGTCGTGGACTTAGTTTATTTTATTTTAATGCTTTGGTATTTAATTTAGAACTCTGTGCCATACATTATTTTATTCAACTCCTCAGCGTTGCTTACAGGGTATATTTACAGCAACATGTGTCATAATGAATCGAAAAAAAGCAAATGAAGAAAATGGTGAGAGTACAGCAAAGTAAAAAGTAAAATTCGCAATTGACAGTGAAAATGCTTTTTAAACGTGGCAAAGGCAGGAAGCAAGCAGCTAACTTGTTGAGGACTTTTGGAGATTCAGCTCAAGGCGAGAAGTTGTGACTTCCTCCATGATTCCTCGAGCCGTTGCTCTTTAATTTCATTTTCATTGCAACAAGTTGCGGGTGTTTTTTTATTATCGCACTGTCAGCTCTGTCATTCATCTTCATTTGTTGCTGCAATTAGGGCGCACGAAATGAGCAATCAAAAATTTAATTACCCAGATAAGCAATTACATTTTGTTTTTATTTTATTTTTTTTAATTAATATGTCACAACGATAAAACAAATCCCCAAACCCAGAGTATGTCTTGCTTGTGACAAATGAGTGACTTATTTATTTATGATTTTGCGACCGGCTCCATCTTTCCAGATATTATCCTGCTCAAAGGCTACCTGTACGAGCAGCATCATGGCCATTGGAAATGTTCCGGCTGAGGCGCGCAAATCCGATTTGGTGCTGGAGCATGCCAAGGATTTTCTGGATCAGTACTTCACCTCAATCAAACGGTAATCCACACACACACACACTGGACACTGCTAAATGCCAAATGAAATATGCACCTCAAATTTGGCAAACTTTTCACTCGCAGCTCCTCGTCTGCTGCCCACGATACACGCTGGAAACAGGTGCGACAGAGCATTGAGACAACGGGACATTATCAGCTAACTGAAACGGAGCTAATTTATGGCGCCAAATTAGCTTGGCGAAATTCTTCCCGCTGCATTGGTCGCATCCAGTGGTCCAAGCTGCAGGTGAGCTTCACATTTGATTTATGAATGGCAAACAATTTATGTTTTAGTTATCTAAAGAACGTTTTTGTACTCACAACAGAAGGTGGACTGTATTTAAATGCTAATATCTGTAATTTATAGAGAGTTCAGTTCAGTTCTGAGCTTTTTGTGTATGATATAAAATGTGTATAAAATATTATATATAGTCTATAAAATATTTGTAAGCTATTCTGTTTTGTGTGTAAAAACAGCATATTTACACTTATCAAATATTAAATAAAATTATAATTTAAAAAATGCATATAATTTTAAATATTCAATACAAATACTAATGACCAACATTTAAGTTATTATCAGTATTATTATTTGGGAACTTAATGCTTTTGTAACTATCAAATCTATAAATTTAATACCCAGTTTAAATGGGTGATTCCTTAGTCCCCAATGTGTCCTGTCAAGAGACCGTTGAGTATTCAAAGTCTGTTCTTCCACATGGACATTACTTTTCTAAATTGTTTCCAATTATAGCTACCTAACAGACTTATTGCTTGACTTAAAGACATTCAATTTATTAGCCATACTTCTAAAATTTAAAAAGAAAGTTGTTTTATATTTTGGTAAAGTATAATTTTAAATTGTAGTCAAATTCCATATTCATACAACTCTCGGCCACATTTTTGCTTGCGTCATGCATTCGCCAGTGATTTGCGATATGTTCCAAGTGCCAACTCAACAATTCATCAAGAGACATTAGGCAAATTTGTGTAATTTAAAAGAATTTTGAAAGATACGCAAAATAGTCGAGCAAATTAGCTGGCGCACAAATCACACAGGCAGTTAGAGAGGAGGGAGATGGTAGGGATGGAGGGAGGGTTTCCTAGTAGTTGTGTGCATATAAAGCATAGAAGTGTATATATATATATATATATATGCTTGACTGTCTGCGCAACATTATTCAAGATTTATGCGTGTTTCAACAAAATGCCAAATACAAAACGTGCACCCAAGGGCGATAAAAAACGATACCAAGTGTAAAAAGCACAGAGACAACAAATATAAATATATACATATATATATAAGGAGAGAGATTGACAGGGAGATAGAAAGAGAGAGAGAGAGTGTGTGTGTGAGAGACAGAGAGAGAGAGAGACAAGGGCAAGCCATGTGCACATTTGAAATGCAAATCCTCGTAAATTTTAATTTACAAAAATTTCTATGTCTGCTCTACAGAGATTTATTCATACAAACCTAGATTTATATGTGTTTATGTGAATATACATATATTTGGATATTATAATGATCAGTAGTTGACTTAAAAAAGTGACAGTGTGTGTCTACAAATGTATAAGCAAAATTTGCATTTGTTCCACACTGATTTGCATCTGTGTGTGAGTGTGTGGGTGTGTGTCTTAAGGCATGCACGAATTCTCAATTCGGTGTCTCTGAAGTCACCTTAGGAAATTCACTTAGCGTTAAATATTTACTTGTTGTACACACGTGTATTTATGCATATTTAATGAACAAATACTACATACATATGTTGAAGGAAATAAAATAGTTTGCTATGGAAACATGCTTATACTCTAAATTTATATATATTTATGATTTTCAAACGATTTTATCTGATTTGCTGCGTATCATAAATTTTATATGTAAATAATTAATTTATAATAGGTATATTAAAGTAAAGCTATATTATTTATAAATCATTTATTTAATGTTGGATTTCAGGTAGATTTTTTCTGCTTTCCAGAATATTTATTTCATTAAATTTTATAAACTTACTTTAGCTTAATCCTAATCAGGGTTACAAAATAAAACACACACGTTCACCACTAAAAACCAATTCGACTTGTGAAAAAATAAGGGAAGTTCAAAGCATAGTTTATCATTTTTTGCCTTTAAAAAATGCTGTTACATAAGCAAATTTTGTTGTACGCTTGTGTACTATGATAATTTCATTTTACGCCATGACTTTCCAAAAAAGTTATCCCATAACACTTGAAAAACAAAATTTTGGCCTAAATTAAATGCATGCATCACGCTCAAATGAATGGGTTATGGGCGACCACTTGAAAAAGGGTTCTAACTTAATTACAAATAAATGGGGGGACAGCATTCGCATAAAAACCCAACACAGCAGAAAATCAAATGGATATTAAACAAAGGAAGGGGTGGACAAAAAACACGGATTGCGGTTTACAGATTTGAGTGGACAACATAGGAAATCCATAGAGTCAAGTGTTGGCACTCGCACCTCTCATTGAAAAACCTCAAATGGAAACAGCAGCGGCAGGTGTGAAAATTTTACCAAACAATTGTAAATGGAACAGTTGAACTGGTGAAATATCTGGAATATCTAGAAAGAGCTCTGAAGCGAAATCATTGAAAAAGGGTAGTGACCCTGTACAAAATTTGAAACGCCCAAAAACAGCAAAACAACAATCGAAACAAAGTGGGTTGCTTCACATTTATCATACGCCCCATGGGCTGCAAGAAGAGCACAGCGCAAAACAGAACATAACTTAAATCAGCTGATTTGGTTTACAGTTTTTCCAGTGGCGCTGCAACTTAAAATTCATTACAACTGTTCTTTTTCTACAGAAACTGCTGTTTTCCATACCCTGTACAATTAAAAAGGGGTAAATGGGAATGATTTGAGAGGGGATTAAATGATTTTATTACAGTAACAGTTATAGATGTAGTTGATGTAGTTATATACAGATATATTTAGATATATTCAGATATATATAGAGATATAGACCAGGGATTTGTAGTCTTCGTTCGAAACGAGATTCTGACCCGAACTTCACCTGAAAATTATATTCACCAAAAAATCGTGTTGTTGCATTTTTGTTTTCATTTTTATTAGTTTAGTGCAGTTTATAATTCTTCAATATAGGGCATCTTATAGTCATATATTCCCAACTTTAATTTATTTTGTTTTTTATTTGCGCTATGAATATTTTAGTTAATGTTAGCTTTTGAACTGGGTGTTGCCAAGTTGCAGTTGCAGCTTTGATTGTAGTTGTTCCTGCTAAGAATTCAGAATTTAAGCGCTTAACTTAGAATTGGTCTAAACTCTAAATGTTAGCTTAAATTTGTTAGATATTCAGACAAAGTTACAGAAATATTTTATAATTGTTTTCAACTATATTTCTAGGTGTTTGATTGTCGTTATGTGACCACCACAAGTGGCATGTTTGAGGCAATTTGCAATCACATAAAATATGCAACCAATAAAGGCAATCTCAGGTAAGTTTTAAAACATAAAATTGCACAAAAATAAATATAAAATCAAATTTGAATAATAAATAAAAACAAGAGAGAACGGTGCAGTCGGACGTAACCGACAGCGAAATACTATGATACCATAATTTGTGTGCAGCTAAGAACATAAGTCAAAATTTTAGTCCGAAAATCGGCATATGGGCATAGGTCGAACCTTTAAAATGACATAACTTCGTCAAAACTCAACGCATTTTCAAAAGCAAGGTCGTTTTAATCATAGTTTGGCCTCTAGATCAATTCTACATCTAAACTTGAAAACACGATTTTGGGTCAGAACATAAGTCAAAATTATGGTTCGAAAATCGGCATCTGAGCATAGGTCGAACCTTCAAAATTCCATAAATTCGTCAAAACTCAACGCATTTTCAAAAGCAAGGTCGTTTTAATCATAGCTTGGCCTGTAGATAAATCCTACATTTAAAGTTGAAAACGCTATTTTGGACCGGACCATAAGTCAAAATTATAGTCCGAAAATCGGCAAAAGGGCATATGGGCATAGGTCGAACCTTTAAAATGACATAACTTCGTCAAAACTCAACGCATTTTCAAAAGCAAGGTCGTTTTAATCATAGTTTGGCCTCTAAATCAATCCTACATTTAAAGCTGAAACCGCGATTTTGGTTCGGAACATAAGTCAAAATTATGGGCCGAAAATCGGCATAAGGGCAAATGTCGAACCTTCAAAATTCCAACTGCGTCGGAGTTGGGCGTGACATATGCCGATGTTTGAAGACATCGCCAACAATTTACCAACCAAAATTGGTGGCTGTATCCCTAAAATTATGAGAGATATGTGGCTGTATCGATTTGCGAAAATTGATTTGGTCGATTTTTTAGCTCGTAGGTCCAAAACCTTGACACTTTAACTTGGAAGGGTACTTTCAAGTATATGTTCCAAGTTTCAAGTTTCTATCACTAAGCGTGTCGAAGCGTTCATACAGACGGACAGACAGCATGACGGACATTGCACAAACCCAAAATACTATCGGTATCATAGTATAAGAACAATTATAAATAAGTTAGTCTTCTTAATTTTTTTTTTTTGAATGCAAATAAATGTGTAATAAAAAACTATTTAAATTATACAAAAATGAACTAACGAGTACTGTTGTCAGCTAATTAAAAATATAAATTAAATGAATAAACACAGCAAAATCTAATTGCAAAACTATTTTGGCTATTGCTGCCATTTTATGGCCCAAAAATGAGAAAACAAAATGTGTTTTAAATATATGCATTTTATTTTTAAATATTTGAAATAGATTGCTCTTATAGTCAGCATTTGTTTGCATTTATGAAATTTCCAAATAATTTACTTGTACGCCAGAAAATACTAATTAGCAGGAATATTTTTGTAATATCATATTTTAAGCCGCAAATTATTTTCCATGCTTTTAATGCCGACGCCAATTGGAAAATTTCGGAAATACAAAATTTCCAATTTTCATTGACACCCAATAATCCCCTTAAACGTTCTATTAACGTTTCAGCCATCAGGCGAAAGTTGGCCAAATATTTTGGCCATTGCTAATTGGCAATGAGTTGAGCGTTCTGCTGCAAAGTGGTCTGGTAAATATTTGGAAATTGAATGGTTTAAATAATGCCCCAAACTAACTATCAATTGCAGCATCGACTGTGTTAGCCAAAGTGGCTTAAGCTTTGCTAACTTTAAAGCCCCGTTCGAAATTGAACACACAATTAGTTTGGCTTGTTATCGGATCTATATTGTTTTGCTTACAACTTTTGACCACAGATTTATTGGTTTTATTTTTCATGTTTGCAGATCGGCAATTACAATATTTCCACAGCGCACAGATGCTCGTCACGATTATCGCATATGGAACAATCAGCTGATTTCCTATGCTGGCTATAAGCAAGCCGATGCCAAGATTGTTGGGGATCCCATGAATGTGGAGTTTACAGAGGTAATTTCATTTATCTGTTCTAACTAACTTAACTAACTTAACCAGATATTATTATTAATGTTGTCTTATATTTGTGTGGTATTCGTTAGAGATGTGTGCCACAGGTTGCACCACTTTCAAGTCAGACTTAAAATTAATCAAAAACATTTTATATTAATAGCTAAGAGTTGTGAATAAAACTGCATAAAAATAATAATATTAAGCATTGAGCCACTTCTTCAATGCCCAACAATTGCTCTGAAACCCACAGAAATTGAAGCAATTTGAGCATAATAGGAGAACTGGTGTTTATTTATTGCTTGTAATCTACCTATCAATTTATATATTTCATCAATTATCAATAAATCAATATATATATATATATATATATATATGTGTGTGTGTGTGTGTGGATGCTGTTAGTAACCAACCAGTTGCAAAATCCCTCAATTCACAATAACTGAACAAATTACCGGAACATTTGTGTACTTTGGCAGGACAAAAGTTGTGTAAACTTCATGTAATAAATCGCATTTTAAATACACAAAGAAAAAAGAAGGAGGCAAAACGAGTAAACAACAATGCTGTCAATAAGGACACCGACTGAAACATATGTTGCCAGGACACAATATGCTGAATCCTAAAGTATTTGCATGCAAAACCCAGCTCGAAAGTGTACCATATATTTGTACACATGTCACTTTTGTGTTGGTCTCTCTCTCTCTCTCTTTCACTCACTCTCTCGCCTTCTCTCTCTGTCGTACTGATGTTATTTCTTTTCTTTATGTTTGTTCATTGTTGTTTCTTATAGGTTTGCACTAAACTCGGCTGGAAGGGCAAGGGCACCGAATGGGACATTTTGCCGCTGGTGGTGTCTGCCAATGGTCACGATCCGGACTACTTTGATTACCCGCCGGAACTGATACTAGAAGTGCCGCTGACTCATCCCAAGTGAGTGTGTGTGTGTGTGTGGAAGTGTGTGTAAATAGTCATGCAAACAAAGCATTTATGTGCAAGTGATTCGCATCGCACACAAATAATTCAACTTATAATGCTCTCTTTCTCTCTCTCTCTATCTCTCTATCTCTCTCTATGCAGGTTTGAGTGGTTTACTGAATTGGCTTTACGGTGGTATGCATTGCCCGCCGTATCTAGCATGCTGTTCGATGTGGGTGGCATACAGTTTACGGCCACCACATTCAGCGGTTGGTACATGTCCACAGAGATTGGCTGCCGCAATTTATGCGACACAAATCGTCGCAATATGTTGGAGGTAAGTTGCCAGCTTCACTCGACTCATTAAAGTATTTAAAACGTTAAATGGTCTTACGGCAGGGGAAGTGGTTGGTGGTGCATGTATATTGGTAATTGTATTAATGATAGCACTGGATGTGTCCTTGCGGAATATCCTTGAGTTTTTGTCGTGTTCCGGCATTTATTTCATTAAGCGTCGCATAATGGCCGCCTTTCAACAAGGATTCTTCCTTTTTAATATACCCTGCAAAAGTGCATTAAGAAGACTTTAATCACTGGTTGAAAATGTATTAAGTACCTATTGCAAACCTATTAAGATAATATACATTTTTTAATGACCAAATATTTGTAGAATATTAATACGTAGATCCTGATTAGATAAAATTATTGTTTCCCAATCATTAAAAAATAGATGCTAATTTTGGGTATTACAACTTTGCGCATATTTTTTATGTGTTCTTTAAATTATGAAAATTTATTTATTTTATAACAACCAGCTGAGATGTAATTTAAGTCTGTAATTCTGAAAATGTATTACCAGAAGTATATTAAAAACAGAATGTTTTTATATGAGCCATATTCATATTCATTAATAATTAAGCAAACGTTTAACTTTTGAGTACTGGGTATGTGCTAGTCGACCCCTTTTTGAACTCAGCATCCGTTTCGCTTATCGTGTTCGCTTTGCTGCCATGAATTGCTTTTTCGGGTAAAAAATTCAGTGTGTGGAACAGCTTTTGTATATAGCTGCTTCTGTGGATGGTCAGTTCGGCTCCAGAAGGCTTTAAAAGCCTCTCGAGTGCATTTTGAGTAAAGGCTGTTCCACTAGTGTTAATGGTGCAACATTAACATTAAATCATGCAAAGTACTCGTATGCGTGTCTGTGTAGCTTAACTAATTGATGGCAGATTTTTGAGTACTCGATTATTTTAGTTATTTAAAGAGCATAGTTTGGTAATTAAATGAATTTGCACTTGCAAAATGCGTGTTCAATTTGTGTTCAACACGAACTACCCATTAGCATACACAAGTGAATTGATTCAATTTGATGATGGAATTTTAAACTCACTCACATTTACCCTTTACCCATTTATCCTTTAGATATTTTGGAAATTGCACACGCATTTTTCATATATTTATTTTGCTTTCAATTTATAAGTTTTATTTTTATTTACACCAAAAAGATCGAGATTTTTCGGGAATTTTATTATTATTAATTTATGCTTATTATTGAATTATTATTGCTAAAGCAGAATTATTTATGTGTACAAATCTTAAACAAATATTTAATGTTTTATTCAAGGATTTTTTTAAGTATTTTAATAAAGTTTTTCAATGGCATATTTAATATTTAAAAAGGGAGATTTAAAATAAGAATAAAAGAGACATCAATCCTGTAAATTTCCCAAATTCTATTTAGATTTTATTTTAAATCCCTAAAATAAGTTGAAGCACACCGAAGATAACAAAGAATTTAAAATATACCGCCAATTTGGGACATGACCAGGGAAATGTTTGTCAGTGCAGCACATAATGAAGTTATATTTTCCAATTTTAAACTTTTCCATTTCCTCAAAGTTTCACATAATTGAAAGCCAGTGTAGAAGGTAAATGCCATGTTCTATGGCCAACAGCCAAATCGATAAATGATGTCAGCTCGATGTCCAGTAACCACAAAACAAAATGTGCCACTTGTTGCCAGGGGCATAGCAATAGGCAATTATTAATTTGCTTGCCACAAAAAACCAGAACCTATAATCGAAATTTAACAAGTCCGACAGGTGCTGTAATGCAAAATGAGATATATGTATCTGCAAGTAATTTGAAATTGAATATTTTTGTAGACGGTGGCGCTTAAAATGAATCTGGATACCAGAACCCCGACTTCGTTGTGGAAGGATAAGTCTGTTGTCGAGATGAATATTGCTGTCCTGCATTCATTCCAGAGCCGCAATGTGACCATTGTGGATCATCATACGGCCAGCGAAAGTTTCATGAAGCACTTCGAGAACGAGTCCAAATTACGGTAAATATATATATTCATAAATTCACTGATCGTCTATCGGTGCAACATTGCATTACTCATGACACACTGCAGAGAGTTGATAGCTTAACGCGTTTTATTTAACTTCCTGTGTTGCACTGCCCCATGTGGCAGGGCCTCTTTTTTGAGTTGCGATTTAAATTTATTGTTTTCAATTTGCCGCTGTCAGCGGTTTGCATAAAGTGCACACGAGACACTCATAAATGCCACACAATATGTCCAAAAACCTTGCATGGTGTGGCACGGATGGAGGATGTGAAGTTCGATCTGGCAAAATTTATTTTATGATATATGTGGCATATATATATACATATATATATTATTATTATTTGCGTAACTGTTGCCAGAGTTATTATCACATTTATTGTTTTTTTTTTAAATGTTATTTACATACACTCGGATAAAAGATCGACTTGAATTTTAGAAATAAGTTTTTGTATTTTTAAAATTACATTTTCTAATTCTTTTCTTAATTGATGAAAATAAGAAATATGTTTCTTAATAATAAAACATTTTTCCAGCAAGTTTAAATGCTAACTTAACCTTATTTTTACAAAAATTCTGTCTGAAATTTAGAGTGAATTTTACTCTCTTCTCTGCTAGTTAGGATTTAGCTGTTGAGCTTAAAATGAAATTAAATTATAATTATAATTAATTAATTTATTAACTATTCAGAAGAGAAAAACACTGGTTTTAAAAAGACAACATATACTTTCTGCATAGAAAGATGAGTTATCCCTTGTGCTGATATTTTAATAATCCTGGCGATTTTTTCTTTAAGTGTATAAGCCAATATATTTTTACACTTTAGTGGTTATCTGTGATGCCTGATTTAACATAATTGTAATTTGCATGTAAACTAAATATAACTTAAGCTAACTTAAGTTTAACTATATTTATTTATAAAGCCCAATTAAAATATATGTACTAACTGTTTGTGAGTTGGCAAGCCAAAAAGCAAAAGCCAAATTGTAAGCTTTGTTCTGCTCTGATTAAGTTAACGTTGTGTTGTGTTAAGTTAACTGCTTAAAGTGCTTAAACTGTTAAATCCTTTTCACTTAAAAGTTGTAGCCGAAGAGAAGAGACAGCCAGTGCTGAAAATACTCTTCGGTTTAAGCCATTTGCTGTCTAAAAATACATGGCCATATTTCAATTAAAGCCAATTTGCATTTTCTAATGCTACACAAAGCGGATACATCAGATAAGCGTTGGGTATCCTCCAGCTCGATTGTTGGCTTCAATTAAGCAGAGATGTGCAGGGGCTGTGGCAGGGTGTGGCAGCCATTAGCTGTAGCTTCTGCTCTGCGGCGATATGTCAATTACAGCCAATAAGCAAAAGCAAAGCAGCGACCATAACAATTACTTGATTCTCATCCTTTCTGTCTTTCTCTGTTTTTCTCTCTTTCTCTCTGTCTCTTAGGAATGGCTGCCCAGCGGATTGGATATGGATTGTGCCGCCACTATCTGGGTCCATAACGCCGGTGTTTCATCAGGAGATGGCCCTGTACTATTTGAAGCCCTCGTTTGAATACCAGGATTCCGCTTGGCGCACGCACATCTGGAAAAAGGGACGTGGCGAAAGCAAAGGCAAAAAGCCAAGACGTAAATTCAATTTTAAACAAATCGCTCGGTAAGTACGACCACGATTACGAGTGCTCAAATTGTTGCCATTACCTTTGCCGTTTCATTCACCGTTAAGCGTAGCCGACCTTTGCCTGATGATATCTTTGGCTTTTGTGTGCATTCTCATCATGCCTTGTAATTGTCTATGCATGTGTGTGTGTGTGTTTGTGTGGGTGTGTGGGTGTATGATGTGTGTGGCGCGTGTCACACGACACAACACAGCATCAGCAGGGATTAGCTCTTAAGCAGATTACATGGATTGTGGTTTATTGCGACCGGCTGCCAGTTTTCGCCTCATTCTCAATCTCCCTCTTGCTGTCAGCGACGTCAACACGCTGGCAAAATGTGATGCATTGCATCAGGTTTTAATTTTTTTTTTATTTTTTATTCTTCACCAAGCTACTAACTAAGTGTTTGCTAGCTTATCAAATATGCAACGTTAGTTGGTGTCATAATAAGTAGCTGGCATCCCTATTAAAACGCAATTCATACTTATCGTCTTTACAAAGGAACCATATCAAATAAACGGGATTTCAAATAGGAGAAAAGTAAACAAGAAACGTTGTAAGCTATCTGGCAACCTCGTTATCACTGTTCCGATACTATTGAGAACGGGTAATCGAATCAGTATCGTAATAAGAGAAGTATCGATATCTGATCGGCCGTCAGCAGAGTTGCGGGCAGAGGAAAAGAAATACGCACGAAGCGCAATAAAACATAATTAATTATTAATTAATTATATCTACCATAATATCTTCTGTACATATAACACTTAGATAAGTGTCTTTTTTTAATAGATAAAGCTCAGCTGAAACCAGTAAGAAATATTTAGTCGAGGCATCTCCCTTATTAGTAGTTCTTCTGAATCCAGCTGTTAAATTCGTGGATATGCACCAGTTTTAATTTGTTTGGTAAGAAAAAAAACAACACAATCATTTCTAATGCGATCTTAAAGAAATTCTCTATTATCCCTATCAATTGAAAGACTATATCTTTGCAGTTGTGCATATTATTGTTATCTAAAACCGATTTTTATTGAAAAATATTTATTAAATAAAATGACAATGATCTGAGCCAAAATTAAAGTCTCTAGAGCTTATAGTCCCTGAGATAAGCTCAACAGACGGACTGACGAATATGATCAAGAAAATATATGCCTTATTGGGTTGCTGAAGGGTTTTGCACTTCTTCAACTGTTGAATGAGTTCAGGGTACAACAATTTAGGAACGTAGGAACGAAGCAGAAAGTTCTCGTTCAAGTGTGTCACAATATTTGTCATTGTGAATAAGTGCTAAACAACAAAAACTCATTAGGGAAAACTTTGAGAGAACTCTGAAAAATAATAGCTTTAAATAAAGTGAGAATTCTTACACCCTTTGCATAATTTGTCCAAAAAGAGTCATTACTTTCAAATGCCTATTTAATAGTCATTGTGTAAAAAGGTCTCATTATTTAAACACCTGTTCAACTTTAGCGGAGAACTGGTCCCCTAATGACCTAACTTGGTGTAATAAAAACAATGTAATTAACACAGTAGCCAGTTTTAAATGGTGAGATAACTTTCACTAATAAACAGATTGTTGTTTAATGGATTATAAAAACAACAAACTGAAACAAACATAATAATTATACAATGACCACATTTTAAAGCGTAACAGTTTAATGAAGCGTTTTTCGCACTCGTACATTTTGCACATTTTCATAAGTTAATTAATTTTAATTTACTGCAATTCCAGTGCAGCATCGATGAACAATTAAATATGTATATAGTTTATATGTACATATATGCATAATGGGTATGTATGTATAGAGTGTCGGCTGACAAAATGGCAAAAATTAAATTCATTAATTAAAAACTTGTCAATTATCATGTTAAAATCGTTATTTATGCAAATGTACACACACAAACACACCCAAACACACACACACTCAAACACACACACACACTTTACGCATTTAAAATGAACACTTCCGTTGCTTGGCAAAACTTTTTATCAATGCTTAAAAAAACGTGGCAAAATGCATTATATGTATATATACATACACATACTTGTGTGTGTGTGTGTGGAGCGCCATAATTAAGTTTAATTGTTTCAGAGTATGAGCACGCCGGCTCGACTGCTGATGAAATGAAATTAAATCAGCGCTGACATCGACAACTTTATGAGAATCAAATTATGCTACTCACAAAAGTCGGCAGCGAAATGTGAGCCTCGACGCCATATTGAATTACAGTTAAACTGCCTATAAGCATCCGCATACATATTGCCACAAGTGCGAGTCACGAGTCACCAGCCACCAGCACAGATCCACTATGTACGTTAGAGAGAGGCAGCAAAGCTAAAGATTCCATATATTCTAATAGCAGGCAGCAGGCAGTACACTCAAAAAAAAAAAAAAAATACCATGAAATTAAAAAGTAATTTTTGCTATTTTGCAGAAATTTATTTTTGTATAATAATAGAAAATATATTTTTGAAAAGATTTAGAAAATTGTAATGAAATTTCCTTATTTGACTGATATATTCTAGTGAGCTTCTCGGGTTCTTATAAATTGTTAAGTTTTCCCAATATAAATGATATGATCTTATAAATTAATTTTAAATTTCATAAATATAGGCAGCATTTAATCTAATAATATATAAAAAATACACAGTGCAAATATTAAACCTATTTTAATCAATATTACAAAAATGTACACTAGTTTTAAGAAAATGTAAACCTTGGTTTTTACAAAGACAGAACCTTTAGTTTTTCCAATATACTTGCTGAATAATAGGGAGATTTTCTTAAATTCAGGCAGATTGTTTTTCTGAGTGTAGACGTTCGTTTTTATTCACATCTTACACTATGCACTAAAATTTCATGAGTTTCACGCTTTAAGCGAGGCACAACAAGATGAGCAGCTGCTCTGATTATCCCGGCCTGCTGCCAAGTAATAAAAGTGTTGCACTCAATTGACTATTGGCAGGACCAGGACTACGAGTGTGTATGTGTTTGTATAAGTGTGTTTGTGTGTGTGCTTGAAGACAATTTTCCAATTATATGGCATGTCAATCAAGCAATCTTCATGTGTGTGTGTTATGGCAACGTTATAAAGCCTTATAAAGTGTAATGATGCCTCTGTTGCTGACTCTGCTGAAAGTGTGCGATGCCCCTTTTTACGAAGCTCTTAACTAGCTGCATGAATATGCATAAATATTACTAAATATATATACATATACATATATATATACTAGTAATAGCTCTCGTTCATATTGAGTATCTAATAGACAACACTTTTGCCTGTCTGTCTTTTCCTTGCAGTGCTGTGAAATTTACATCGAAATTATTTGGACGCGCTCTGTCGAAACGCATCAAGGCAACGGTGTTGTATGCCACAGAGACAGGCAAATCGGAGCAGTATGCCAAACAATTGAGCGAACTCCTGGGACATGCCTTCAATGCACAGGTGAGCTATATACATATGCCCATATTATTAGTAATTGATTTGAATTTATTGAAATTTGTCTAACATTATCAATATGGGTACGCAAGATTGCGGCCAAGTTAGCGAAAACTGTTTAATGTACTCAAATAAATATTTATTTACTAAAAAGGTGTACAAATTTAAATTTAATAACAAATACAATATCTGAAGAAAATTTAGAAGTTTAACAGACTAAAGAGATAGTTAAGGAAATTCATTTTTCAAAATACATAATACTTAATGTGATTAAGCTTTAATATCAAAATTGAGAGAACTGGCCAAAAACTGAGCCGGCTTATGCCAAATATTAAGCATACATCATGTTAAACAAAAGCAGCCTTAATGTGACATTAAAAAAGCTGCTTTGGACTAGCCGAAAATAAACTGCAACCTGCGACCTATCGTAAATGCCACATTACACAAATTAGCATAAGCCCAAAATGTGAAACTCAAATTTTAGCAGCTTAGTGTCCAGGGGGTGTTTGTTGTGCGTATGGGTGTGCTTGTGTGTGTAAAAGCGGATGCTGGTCACAAAAAAAAAAAAAAATACCAGCTGCCCATTGCCCTAAAAACTAGATAAGCTGCAAGCACCTGTGACAAACTACACACAACATACACACACACACACACACACACACACACACACGCACACACATCTGTCGAAGTAATTTAGGCTGTTTTTATGTACTAATGACCACAAATGTGTTGAGCTCAGCCAAGTTTGTCGGTTGTCGATTGCGATTACGATTAAGTGAGTAAATTTGTTTGTTTATTTATATTTAGATATATAGCATGTCTGACTACGATATATCCTCAATTGAGCACGAGGCGTTGCTAATTGTGGTTGCCTCCACCTTTGGCAATGGAGATCCGCCGGAAAATGGCGAGGTAAGTTAGCCCTGATCATCAACCACTTAATTAATGAATGGGGCCAAGTGCAAGTCCAAAACACTAATTACATCAAATGTGAACTTTGTGCTTTCAGCTGTTCTCCCAGGAATTGTATGCAATGCGTGTCCAGGAGTCGAGCGAACACGGTCTCCAGGATTCCAGGTGAGTGTTGCAAGGAGTCAAATAAATGTTCATGCCTTTAACCTTTGCCCTCGCCTCTTGTTGTGGCCACTTTTTTGCGTTTCTGCTGTTTTTTGTTCTCTACTTCTTTTATCTGTGGCCCTGCATAAATTTCATATAAATCAATTTGGCTGTCTGCCAAATATTGGCAACAGGGGAGGTTGCTGGACGAGATTGCCGAGTTTAATAAATGAGGGTTTACAAAGGTCGCAACTAAATTGCTTTTTAAGCAAGAATTGCATAATTTGTAAGCCATTTGCCTTTCATTATATGGATAACAGTACATAATTTGAAAACTGCCGCCTCTCAATTTTAACTTTTCTCAATTTTTTCTTAAATTTTAAATTAGTTTATTCTGTTTTTTTTTTCGTATTAAATTTGATGCTCAACAAAAAAGCATGCTTGAATATTTTTGTATCCATATTTAAAACTGAGTGAAAAATTTATTCAATAAAAAATAAATTAATTATGAGTCGGTGAAACTCATTTATTAAATAAGAATTTAAATTGAATTTTATCTGACACATATTTAATATTTTATATTATTAATTGGCTGACTCTTACGTATTTCGTTTTATTTTTGTAACATGATGATATAAAGGACACACACTCACCCCTACACACACACACACACACACACACTCAGGGATAAACCCAATTGCTGCTTGGGAGCACAGCCAAATCCGCGCAATTTCCTTTTGGCCACCAAACCAGGCCCCAAACAATAACAATAATTTTGTTATTTCGATATTTCCGTGGCGTGTGTGTACGAATTATGTATGTCAAGTAATATGCTCCGTAAAGCCACAACAAGAGGGTTTCTTGACGGATTTTAAACTAATCAAAAAAAAAAAAAATTGCAGAAGTAAGAAAAATTGATAAAAATTACATTTCTTTAGAATAGAAAATGATGAAATGAATAATAATAAACATAAAATTGTTTTTGAAAGCTACCTTATAAAATTGTTGCATTTTATTTTTTTATTAAAAAATTTTCATTTTCTTGAATATTATTTTTTTTTTTTTAAAGCACATTTTAGTTGTATTTATGCATAATTTTATTATACCTTTATCTTAAGCATTATATGCTTACGTCAAATATTTATTTTAATATTTCTTACGTATCAATATTTCCACCTGCCAAACACCATTTTTTTACAGGGTATTTGCCAGACGTCAGCCGCAACAGTTTTGCACTCGTTTGTGTTTCTGTTTTTATGATGTAAACGGAATTTCCGGTTGACGGCTTTGACAACTTGTTGTGCACACACGCACGCACACACACCCTCTCCCTCCCTCTCTCTCTCTCTCTCTTTCTCTCACAGACACTAACTCGTACATGTCTAAATTTATACCCAGTGCGAGTTGCTGCTCTTGAAGATGAAATTGAAAATTCATATGAAAAAATGCGTAGAATTATATAAGACATATTGACAGGCACACACGGAGTGAAATATGTGTGTGCGTGTGTGACTGTGTGTGTGTGTGTTGTTATATTTGGCAGCGGAACAGAAGCTGATACGCATCAGCGGTAAACAAAAAAATTTCCTGCGGCTGCTTTGAATAGGACGCTTTGCCTCTTTAAATGCTACCCCGGAGAGTGTTTTTTGCTACTTGTTTTCGAATACAATATTAAAAACATAATCTTAATACGCACATCATTTGTGCCACACGCCATGTTGCAACGTATGTTTATCAATTTGTATTTTGTGATAACAATGTTGAAAGTCTCTTTTGGCTGGTTTATTGCGTTAAGCATAAACCAATTAAAATGATTTATTGATGCCTTTGATATGATCTCATTGTGTATTATGTTTCGTGTTTCTCCTTGCTACAAACTGTTGCACGTTTGTACATAAATCATATTTGCTTTTAGGGAACCGTTAATTAGCTTAATTTTGACAATTTTTTATTTAATGTCCGAGAATTGGCTACGCAATTAGCTTAGCCATTAAATATAGGCAATATCGATATTTTTTTTGTTGGTAATTTGATTATATTGTGCACCACTTAGTAGCTGCCCCAGAGGCAACATACACTGCTTATGAGCAACAGCTAAATAGCTTTCATCGCCTTTAGGTGATTTGCGATTTTCTTTGGGTTTTTCTTGTCGTTTTCTTTTTTGGCTGCTTTTCCAGTTCAGTGAGTGCTTTGGGCGCTTGTCGCTTCGGAAATTGCTTGACTGTTAATTGTTTGCCCCAAAAATCGATTTCATGCTTAAAGTCAAGAATGCGAAAACTTTTACTGCAACTTTCGACCATGTCTCGTGTCTCAAGTTGCAGCTTGTTGTCTGGCATGTGGCAAGATTTTGACTGGCGCTAAAACTTTACAAAATAGTTACTTAAGAGTTTACAAAATAGTTTCAATGCCTCGGCTGTAGCAAGATTGCATATTACAAAAATTCAATTCCACAAGTGCTGAGCTTTGAGGCTCTGGCAATTTGTCAATTAATTGAAGTCAATTTCATAACGCTCCAGTTGAATGTTAATTTGATTTGCTGCAATTCACTTCGTTCCCAAAAAGTGCACAATCATCAGCCAAATATGCAGTTGATGGCCTTGTCAATGTTCCTGTTGCTGCAGACGGTGCTTCTGTGTTTGTCAGCTTAAGTGACTCACTTAATTGCTGTCTATTATGCCATCAACGCCTTCAAGTATCATTTCAAGTGTCACTCAACACAGGTTGCTTATCTATTTGCCCCATGTTTAAGTGTCGTGGTGGGTGGGTGTCCGCATCCTGCAAGTTGCACGCTGCAACTGCTGCTGCTGCTGCTGCTGCTGCTGCTGCTGCTGCTGCTGCTGCTGCTGCTGCTGCTGCTGCTGCTTGAGCGCACAAGTGGCACTTAGCCAACCGGCATTCATTTAGACGTCATCAACATCATTATCATTATTGCTGCTATTGGATGGGGACGCACAGATGTTGTCATCCTAGTTTTTTATGATGATGCTACCTATAAACCTACAATTACTTCACTTTGCATAATAAGCTACTCAAATAAAATTAAAAATAACAACAGGAAGAATTTGATATCCTTGCTATGCCACAAATCAAATACCCTAGACAATTTTCTTTTAGTTTCAATGCTTAAATAAATATATAAAATAACTATCTTAGCACCAATTCGTTAAGCAATGAAAAATGCTATAAAAATAATTGAGTAAATTAAATTTAATTTCTGCTATTTTTTTTAATCACTTAATCAAATACGTAGCTATGGTAATTGTTTTATTAAGCATTGCTAGCAATATTTTACACAAACATTTTCCAATTTTATTTTATTTTCTCACTAAAATCTTCTGAGCAGTTGGAACAACTTTTGCTTTTTTTTTTAGCACATTTAATAACCAACACCATCTACACGTCTCCTGGGTGGTTAATTTTCGATTCTGACACCAAAAATAAAAATACTCTTTATACTTACAACTATTTCCTTTGAGCACTTTTGCAATAAAATAGAAAAAATAAAATAAAATATAAAATTAAAATAATATTCTTTAATCTTTTATGCTATTTTTAATAATGCAGATATTAAGATTTTTAGATTAGCTGAATATTTGTTTCTTCATATTTTGCTAGTCTTCTCATTTTTTTTTTAATATTTAATCTCTGTAAATTACTCAATAGCTGGCAAGTATTATATTATATTATAGATCGACTATCTACTTACAAATTATAGGGTATATTTAATTCAAATAGTAAACGCTTCAACACTTTTCAACAGCATTTCGAGTGCACAAAACAATTACGAGTAGTAGTTGTCCGGAGGCCACTTGACTCAAGTCGAGTGCCAAAATGAGAGAAAAAAACGGTTGCCTACTTTTGGGCACTCGACGGATTTATGATGGCGAAAGGGAAGCAGAAAAGAAGCAGCCAATTTTGCTGTACAGCAAGCTGTTTTAATTATGCTACAGTCCCTACGGAATTGGGGGATTGGGGGCTTTTCACGCTTTTCATACACAACAATTTTCTACTTTTACCGTTTGCCTTGTTTGTTTACTTTCGCCATATATTTTGTTGTACCTGCAACTGCTGCAACTGCAACCAACCTGTCGTTGCCTTAGCTGTTGCATAGCTGTTAAATTACAACACTCTTTTCACGCCAAGCTGCACTTTTGGGTTGCGCAATTCACAGCAGCAGCAGCAGCAGCAGGAGGAGGAGGCAGTTGCTCTCCCCCAACCATATTCGAGACTTAACAAGGATAACGTTGCCTCGTCTGTTTGTCTGTCTGTTTGAGTGCGTCTGTCTCTCTGTCTCTCTGTCTGTCTGTCTGTCCGTGTGTCTGTTTCTCTGCTTCCTTTGCTTAGCTGCTTGGTGATTCTGTTGTTACTGTTGCTCATATGGTTAGTGCTGCGATTAAGTTGATAGGCAGCACGCAGCAAGTGGCACGCAGCTTTGCAACTCAACGCTTTTGCTACCTTGATGAATTGCACACGAACTAAGAATGGCACAGTGGTGCAAACAGCACAATTCTTCAACAAAATGTTGAAAGAAAAAAACTCGACAGTTTCAGTTTGAAAAATATTTATGTGTTGTCTGCAACTGTTTGCAACAATTTTGTTAACACGCTCTTACAACATGTAAGATCTGCCCCAGCTGATGATGATGCTGATATGGTCTGTGGGAGAGGGTGGTGCAGTGGTGCAGTGGTGTGTGTGACAACCCCAGCAGTACTTGGCAGCTGATTATGTAACAGCCAACAGGTTTTTACGACGGCACCAAAGCCATAAACTTTTGACCCAAAGCCAAGTTGAGCAGCAGCTCAAATAGTTTTAAACGCATTTGCCCGAACAAGGCTAGGACCCCAAGACTTGAAGAAGACCCAGTAGACAACTACAGCTGACAGTGGATAGTCCTGCGCTAAGCTGGATTTTTCAGCTGCAAGATGGATTCTGTGTCCATTTCTCCGCAGTGCTGTGTTCCTTAAAAGCTGACACTGTTCATTGTTAGATCATCACTCAAGTGCTTATGCGGTTGGTTGTGGGCGGGGGGAGGGGGGTGCACTCGCCACATGCTGCGACTGCGACTGCGAGTGAGAGTGCTACTGTTTGCTGCTCCTGACGAGCTGCTGACGAGCGGATGATTACGCTTAGCCAGTTGCAAAGCTCGTCCTGCGCTCGAGAGGCACATTTTATTTTTGGTTTTGGCTCACTTTGGTTACGTCAAATGACAAGCGTAATAAATGTTTTGCTGTCAGTTATGTGTGCTTTGCTTTTATTGTTGTCTTCATCTTTTTTATGTTTTTTTTCTTTTCTTTTCTTTTTTTTCCCGTGTCCTTTGCCTTTTGTGATTGCTTGACAAGAGGCGCAGTGCTCAAGCCCACGTCCTTTGTTTGGCCGCCTTTGTGCAACTTTCGAGCTGAGCAGGCAAAAAACCAAGAAAAAAACAAAACAAAAACCAAAAGCATTTTCAATTTCTAACTGAAAGTGGCATCTCTGTCTTTGTCTTGCAACTACTTATGATTAGCAGGGGTGTCAGCTCATCCAAGTCCTTCATGAAGGCCAGCTCGAGGCAGGACTTTATGAAGCTGCCGCTGCAACAAGTCAAGAAAATCGATCGTTGGGACTCGCTGCGTGGCTCCACCTCGGACACCTTCACGGAGGAGACCTTTGGACCGCTGTCTAATGTTAGATTCGCTGTCTTCGCCCTCGGCTCCTCGGCCTATCCGAACTTTTGCGCCTTTGGCCAATATGTGGACAACATTCTGGGCGAGCTGGGCGGCGAGCGTCTACTGAGGATTGCCTATGGCGATGAGATGTGCGGACAGGAGCAATCGTTCCGCAAGTGGGCACCCGAGGTGTTCAAGGTGAGTTGATTAACTAAATTATTATTGATGTTGATATCAGTTTTTGGAAACAGTTTTTCAAGTGAATTCTAACTCGGATTTCAATCAAAATTCTCTAATTTTCTCTGTCTGCAGCTGGCATGCGAGACCTTCTGCTTGGATCCGGATCAGAGCCTGTCGGATGCGTCGATAGCACTGCAAAATGAATCGCTAACCGTGAACACGGTGCGTCTGGTGCCGTCTGTGAGCAAGACGTCGCTGGACAGTGCCCTCTCCAAGTACCACAACAAGAAGGTGCACTGTTGCAAGATCAAGACACAGCCACACAATCTAACCAAGCTGAGCGAGGGTGCCAAGACGACCATGCTGCTGGAGATATGTGCACCCGGCTTGGAATACGAACCGGGCGATCATGTGGGCATCTTTCCGGCGAATCGCCAAGAGTTGGTCGACGGTCTGCTGGAGCGACTGGTTGGAGTCGAATCGCCTGACGATGTGCTGCAACTGCAGCTGCTGAAGGAGAAACAAACCTCGAATGGCATCTTCAAATGCTGGGAGCCCCATGATAAAATTCCACCCGATACGTTGCGCAATTTGTTGTCGCGTTTCTTTGATCTGACGACGCCGCCATCGAGGAAGTTGCTCACCCTGCTGGCGGGCTTCTGCGATGATAATACGGATGCGGAGCGAATGCAATTGCTGGTCACTGACTCATCGGCCTATGAGGATTGGCGTCACTGGCGTCTGCCCCATCTGTTGGATGTACTGGAGGAGTTCCCCTCGTGTCGACCGCCCGCCTCCCTGGTGGTGGCACATCTGACACCGTTGCAGCCACGTTTCTACTCCATTTCATCGTCGCCACGACGCGTCAGCGATGAGATTCATCTGACGGTCGCCATTGTCAAGTATCGCTGCGAGGATGGCCAAGGCGACGAGCGTTTCGGTGTCTGCTCCAATTATCTGGCCGGTCTGCGAGCCGACGACCAGCTCTTTATGTTTGTGCGCAGCGCATTGGGTTTCCATTTGCCAGCGGATCGCAGTCGTCCGGTGGTCCTCATTGGCCCGGGCACTGGAATTGCGCCGTTCCGCTCTTTCTGGCAGGAGTTTCAGGTGCTGCGCGAAGTGGATGCGGCAACGGCACTGCCAAAACTGTGGCTCTTCTTTGGCTGTCGCAATCGCGACGTGGATCTGTATGCCGAGGAGAAGGCGCAACTGCTGCAGGATCAAATCATGGATCGTGTATTCCTGGCACTATCCAGGGAGCCAGACATACCCAAGGTTAGTTATTTTTTATTATATTTTTATTTTAGCTATAAAACTAACAAAACGAATAAATAAATTAACTGATTATTTTCTGTATTTTTAAAGTGAATAAAAGTTTTTAAATTTACTCAAAATATTTTTTATTTTATTTTATTTATTATGAATGTATAGAATTTAATAGCAATTTAAAAATTGTCAGAGAATAACATTTTTAAAGTAAATAAAATTTTTTGTTTAGTTTTGCAGAATATATTTTAAATTTTTAAAGTGATTTTATTTTTGAAGTGAGTTTTTGCGAAATTTTTTTTTCTTAAATTCTCAGTGGCTATTTTCTAAAATTTTAATTGGCAATCAAATTTAAGACATTTTAACAGATTATTTTCTCTATTTTCAAACTGAATTCAAGTTAGGGCATTTTACCAGATTATTATATATATTTTGGAAGTAAATAAAATGTGAGCCATTTTCATATTTTCTTAATCTTTTCATCCAGGTATTTTCAGCAATAAATAGCATTTAGTAAATATTTATGCAGTGAATGAAAAGTCAATTTTCATTTAAGTTCAGCAATTCATTCACGTAGTTGTAGAAGGACTAAAGTGAACAATTGGTAATTCGCCGTTGTCAGCCTTGATTGTTTTTGGCCACAAGCAATGGGCCTCATCATCAAAGTCCTTAAGTGCAGGGATTACCAACTGTTGTGCTGATTTGTTTGTTAAATGATTTGTTTAACTTGAATTGCTGGCAAATTGATTTCACATTTTCTATTCTGCTTTTTTTTTAAACCTAAGCTAACATTTGCAACGGAATTGTTCTTTGCCATTTCTTTACAGACATATGTGCAGGATCTGATTGAACAGGAGTTTGATTCGTTATACAATTTGATTGTCCTGGAACGAGGACACGTGTATGTCTGTGGCGATGTCACAATGGCCGAGCATGTTTATCAGACCATCAGGTGAGTTTCCCAGTTACCCAGTTTCCCAGCTTGCCAGTTTGCCAGATACCTGTTTTGAGAGCCGAGTTTATAGTTCTTAGTTTTGCTGTTTAGCTTGATTGCCTTTGTGTGCTGCTGGCTTGGGCGGTGCCCCCAAAGGGGGCGGTGCCAGCCATGGGCGTTCCTCTGCAGGGAATTTATTTTTCAAATGCCTTGCGGTGCGTTTGGCATCATTTTGTTGTTGTTGTTTTTCTCTGCTGTTTTAACATTTTTTTTCTTGTGTATACAAAACTAGCTCTTGATTACAAGCATTATTGTGAATTGTGTTTGTCGCACAGCAGCTGAGGGGGAGGTGCACACACAGGTTGAGTCAATACAGACACACACCCACCACACACACACACACACATTCACATTCACATTGATAAAGACAGACAAAATATGGCCATTCATTGCATTTTGTGCTTTTCATGTCAATTCATTTGCTTTTTGGTCTTTTATCGGATCTAAAGCGGCTTATGTTAATTATCGTTTCAATGGAAGAGCAGGGAATACACTCAACAAAAAAAAGAGTAACAAAATTGCCAACAGATTACAAATTGAAATGCAATGTTCCAACTTAAAACAAAAAAAGTGGGGAAATAAATGGCCAACAAAATACAAATTGAAATGCATTTTTGTAAACAAAAATTATGGAAAATAAAAATAATGGGGTAAAAGAAGGTAATTTGGTAGTTGTAGCTCCACAAATTCTAGATTATATCTTCTTGAGCAATTTAATTTTAATTGCCAATTCAATTGCAGAGCAGAAAGAAAGTTCAAGTTCCATCAAATGATTTTCTTTTTGCAATATTCTATTCACATTTTTCCATGAAAAGTTCGCATTTTCGTGTAGGCAGCGAAGAGGGACTAATTATGTGCTTTTAGCTTCCCCAGTGCTCCTCTGCCCCCGCAGCTTAATTCTGCCCTAAGCTCAGTTAATTAGCGTTTATATATATTAAATATGTGCACATCGCGAAAACTTTAATAATGAAATATTTTGCACATTCCCTTATTTTTTTTTCTATATTTTTTTATTTGCACTTCCTTTCTGTTTCCTTCACAGGAAATGCATAGCCAGCAAGGAGCAGAAAACCGAGGCGGAAGTTGAGACATTTTTACTCACATTGCGCGTAAGTATCCTTCAACTAAACCAACTTAAACGGCCCGTATAAATAACGTAAAGCAAGTGCGACTCTCAGCTCTCAGTTGAAAGTGAGGCACGTCCCTTGCCTTCCCTTGCCACATGCGGCGTATGCGCATTTTATTTGACCCCAGTGTGCGGCAACAACGTGTTGTCGGAAGAGGGCTGGGGGGTGCAAACTTTGTCGGCTGTTTACAGCTCCTTTAGCTATACAACTGCAGTTTACTATATAAAAAATGCAAACATACCCTGTCATGTAGCTATCGGGAAAGGGTGTTTTCAGCTAAAGCAAAATGTGCATCATTTAGTGGAAAATTTAATTTGGCAAAGCAATATTCAAATTCGATTTTTAGATTTTTATGAGTTTAATTTCTAGTCAAACAATTATATAATCGTATATTTTATTAAACTAATATATGTAATATTTATTATTATACATTTGTATATATTTTTTTTTTCGCTTAATTTTTAGATATTTAAATATATTGCAGATAATCTAGCTTATCACTTAGATTTTTAGATATTTATTTATTTTTTAAATTTAGTTTGTGGCTTGGATTTCTATTTCCAATTAAAGACAATAAATATAGTAAAATAATAATACAAATATTTTCCGAAGTCAGCAAACAAAAACTATACTTTAAATCTAAAAAAATAAGCACAAAAACAAAGAAGCTAAGAATAAAAACTTAAAAATAAAGCAGCAAAATATTTATTTAGTAAATCTAAGAAATTTATTTTTTTTTATTTTCAAAAATTTAAGTTGATTCTTTGACATTATTTAAGACATAGTGACAAAAAATCTTTAAGGTGCATCTTCCAAGCTCTCTCGTGGCATACTTTTTATGCAAGGTAAAGGGTATTTGTTAGTCGATCATTTTGTGGAAAAGTGCATCAACCATAGAGGTTTGCTTTGCTATGTTGCTTGTTTGCCCATCCCATTTTGATAGTCACAAATATGATGACGCTTACTCTTTTATTGTGAGTGTTTTATTATGCACTGTTATCACTATGTACACACAACACACGCACACACAACACACACGCACACACGCACACACACTTATAAATATATGCATATGTATATATATATGTTTTGTATGGCACTCGCAGGACGAGAATCGTTATCATGAGGACATCTTTGGCATCACATTGCGCACGGCTGAGATCCACACAAAGTCACGTGCAACCGCAAGGATTCGTATGGCATCGCAGCCGTAGTAAGGATAATACAAATATCTCGACCCTCGAGCAGCAAAGGAATGTGTTTTGGTTTAACACGTCGTGTTTAAGATTTAATAGCTTAAAGTGACCGATCAATATTTAAGATTATTACTATTATTATAAACTAATACAATTTGAATTTAAATTTTATGCTAGTTTGAAAATTATATAATAGCTACATTAAATATTCACAAAACAGCTTTGCAGACACTCGAAATTCGAAATAAGCAGCAAATTGTGTTATTTCCTGAAATTATAATTAGTGTTACTAAAGCTTAAGAACATTTTTGTTTTGCTCCTGGCTAATCTTTTATTGCCCACCGTTTAAAAAAAACAACTTTTTCAAGCTACATTCTGTAAATTCATATAAAAAATATTTGTCAACTCCTAAAAAATTAAACTTGTGATTTGCAATAAATCGAATCAAAATTGCTACAGCTAAAAATCAAATATCCACCAAATATGCTAAATAATCGATGTGCAATTGTTACTTCTATTAGTTAACAAAAACGATTAAAACTTGTTGCTTTATTCAGTACAAAAAAATAATATAAATACAACAAAACGAAAAAAAAAATGTTTATTAAATTATTCGACTTTATGTACAAACGAATCAAAATTTTAAAATCTAAATGTTTAAATAAATCTAAAAAAATATATATTTCAATAAATCAAATGCTATATATACAAATTTCAATATGCCTGGTGCCTGGTTGTTAATCAGACCAAAAGTTGTTTCAGTCAAGTGCAATTTCCAATTGCAAATTCTATTTTACTGCAGTCAAAATGAAATCCTGACAAAATCCGTTAAAATCGATGAAAACTTGCAGTTGACATTGGCTAAGCGGCTTAATTTGAATAAAACTTAACAATTGAATGAACGGACTTCGCTGCCAACAGGAGGTAAGTTGTGCATAAAATGCAATTTATAAAATAAATATTCAGATGCCTTCAATTGTGGAAAGTGCAGTCAAGGTTCTTTAAATCCGACAAATAGTAAGTGAGAAACTTAAATAAAATGTGCATATTATATAGATCGGAATACTATAGTAGTTGCAGCTACTCTTTTATATATTCTATATAAAAAGCTGCCATGGAAATAATCGGTCGAGATTTGAGTTTTTGTTTACCAACAAGAGAATCAAATATATGCGTGTTATTCAAAAACCGTAAAATATTCAATAATTTTATCAATATCGGAATACTATATCATAAGGCTCCCATAGTAATAATCGGTCGATAAATGATATCTTGTTTGAAAACTATTTTTGTTTTAAAATATATCCTAACCAACTCAGTTATGCGTCCTAATGAGCTGTTAATATTTGAAAACAACAAAAAAAATATAGACCGATGTCAATATAATATTATATATACATATATATAAGCAGTAAAAACAATCGGTCGAGAGATTAGTTCTTGTATGAAAATCATTATTTTTTAACAAAATATTCAAAGCAAACTCATAAATTATGTCATCATCGGAAAACTATGTCTTATAGCATTCATTAAAACATTATGGATCAATTAATAGTAAATTTAACTGTGGCATTCAAAGGGAAGTAATCTTCTCTAGTTAAATCAAAAGTATCTAGATATTTATATGTTGGCCAACAAATGCATGCCAAACAGGAATTAGGAAAGTTTCATGGTCTTGTACATTTTTTGTTGTATGCCACATGTTGACATTCTATTGTTTTTATTCTATTCCATCAATGCCAAAACTGTAATGAATATCAGATTTTTTTTTATTTTATTTTTTTTCATCCAATGGCTTCCGCATTTTGTTAACATTGCAGTTACTTTATTATGTAGAAATTAAGTTGCGGCTGCGCCAACATTCCAGTGGCTTTACAATAGTGCTTATTGTTGTTGGCTGTTGGTGTTGTTGTAGTGAGTGTTGCTGTTGCTGTTGGTGTTAGTTTGTCGTTTTGTTCTATTGTGGTTGCCACTGCGCTTAGATTTCAAAGCGTCGATTGCATACTTTTGTTACTTTGCTTGTTACCTCACGCTAAATTTAAAACAGACGCAGCCCATCATGATCATCATCGTTATCATCATGATTGTTGCATGCCCCAGTTGGGTTTCGGGTTCGCCACAAATCCATTCCATTTCTAGCCATTTATATATCCGATTTCAAATGCTAAAATTGAATTGTACGAGTTCGCTTGGCTTCCAACTGGTTCCTTGGTTTGTTTGACGAACTTACTCTATTTTTTTTTTTTTTGTATTTTAAAGGCAGTTGCATATTTTACGGCAGTTTAGCATATGTCAGATGAACGATAAACAGACAAAAAAAAAAAAAAATTAGAAAAAATAACAATTTCCATGTTAACAATAATGTTCTTTTTCTTGAATTGTATTTTATATTTTTTTTAATGTATTAATCTGTTGTCTGACTTGGAAGAAAATAAATTACAAAATCATATCATATTTTTTAAAATTATTCATTACTTGATTGCTTAATTTCATCGCTTTTTGGGGGCTCGCATTTCATTTGCTAAGCAATATATTATTTTTTTTTTTTATTTCAAAATTATTGTAACACTGGTATATGGTGTCTTTGACTGTAGCAGACTATTTTTTGCAAAAGAAAATCATTGAATTGCATTTATTGCTTCAAGTTGTCGATTCTGATGAAATTGTTGGAGTCGCGTGGCTAAAACTTCTTCTGATTTCTGAAATTCTGCTGTTCTGTTTAGCTGGGTTAAACGTGTTGCTTAGTCAACGAAATGGTGCTAATGACATGGTTAGCAAATTAAAAAAAAAAAAAAAAACTGAATAAAAATAGACGCTGAGTATGCAGAATGTAATTTAACAAAAGTGCAATTAGCGCAAAAATCAGATATGAGCAAATGTCAATGGCTTTGTGAAAGGGAGTTCAAAAAACCCAAATTGGTGGTTTTTAACTGGAAACTAGCAATGGAAATTAAATTTTGCAAATAAATGAGATAATAAATCGAAGTTTAGCACGAATTAGTTAAAAAGGGTCGTGCAAATCGCTTCAAGCCGCTTCTAAAACAGCTAAAAGCTCTGACGTGCAGCTTATTGAAATGAGTAATGCGAGTAGTCAGCAGTCAGCAGCCAGGAATTTGACTTCGACTTTGGCACGCGTCTGAGCCACAGAAAAGCTAACCGGCTTTTGCTCTCTCAAAAATTAATCACCGACTTTCAACGCATGCCAACCAACAACAGCAGCAGCAGCTACAACAACAGCAGCAACTGCGACAGTCAACAGACAACAGTCGGCGTCGACGTCGCCATCGCCGCCTGCCAACATTCCTGACATAATTTCGTGTGGTGAGTAAGCGAACGAGTTCGGATCCAAATTAGACGTCATCAAATGCCGCTGGGCAATCGACAACATTGTTGCAGCAGCAACAACAAAAATAAAAAAAAAAAACCGTAATCCATAACAGACGTTTTGACAGCTACAAAGGCTGGAATTTAAAAACTAAATCAAATGGAATTTTAAATTGTTGAAGGCAACACATAAAATATACCAAAGCCGCAGCATATTGAAAAGAATATTTAAATTGGTTACGTTTTGTTGCGAGCACAGAGCGGAAGCAACATGTTGCCAGTGCAGCCAGCAACATTGCTAATTTTTTGAACATCAGCAACAACAAATGCAACAGCAGCTTTAAGTGCGGCTTAAGTTGGTGCGAGCAAGGCTTGAAGTTCGTTTCGAACTTGTCGTCAAGCGAGCCAAGGAGGAACTTTCAGCAATACACCGCAGCTAGAATACTCTTATAACAACATTTTGCCATATGCAGACACTATTTGTAATGATATTAATATTTAAAAATTCAAAATATATACAATATTCAAAAATTTCAAAAGAGAAATCGTTGTTGTGAAACCATTTAGTTAAAAGATGTGTTTTTGTCAAATCGGAAATGCCTGTCTTAAGTAAACGTTACAATCATTGCACAAAAATGCGAATACTCTTTTTAACTCTCTCTCCATCAAACTTACACTCTCTCTCTCTCTCTGCAGTTGAGGGCGTCGCAGCCGGCTTAAGCTAACATTGCGACTTGAACTTGCGCTCGAGCCAAAGTCGCGCTCAATGTGCATAAGTGTGAGTGTGTGAGAGCTTAGTCTGTGTATCGAACTGAGTATCTGTTTTAGTTACCGACAGCAACAACGCACAAACACAAACACAGGCGCCTGACGTCGACGTCGCTGCGACAACGTTGTTGTTGTTGTTGTTGCTGCTGATGTTTTCAGTTTGGTTGCGCGGCTCGCGTCGTTTATTTTAGTTAGTAACGAGATTTCGAGCGCTCAACGTTGGCGGCGCGCTTGAAAAATCAAATTCAAAATCAAAAGCTTAGATCGTTGTCTGTTGTGTAAAAAGTGCTTCTGTGCGTGTGTTTGTTTGTGTGTGTTGAAGGCGCGCGTTGTGCAGACATGAAGTGAATAAGAAATTGGAAAAGCACTAAACACACATACAAAACGCAAAAGAAAACGCAAAGAAACGTGTTGAAGCCAATGAGCAAACCAGCGACCAGCAACCAGCAACAACAACAATAACAACAACAATAACTAAGTACGTTAATCAGAAAATATTTTAGCCCATACGAAAAAGCGCGAAATATTTTCATGGCCCCCATACATGTGCTGTATATGTATGTGTTAGTAACAACAAACAGCACGACAATTATTATGTATTGCAACTACAACAACAACAACAACAATGTAGCAGCAACAAAACTAATGCAGAGTTGTTGATTTTGGTTGCCAAGAGTGAAATTATTGAACAATAAACTGTTTGGACTCACCGGGGGAGTAGAAGGGGTTGTCTAGCTGGGTTTTGGGGGGATATCAAATATAAAATTGCAGTAATTATTCATTTATAAAAATTAATTTTTTGCGCTAAAAATTAATGTATTACAATTTAATTTAATGCAATTAAATTTGTTTATTAGTATAGACTCATAAAAAAATATAAATAAAATATAATAAAAATAATTTAATAATTATAATAAGAAGCATCACTCACAAAAAATGTGATAATACAAAATATCTAAGGAGATTTTAATATATTCAATATTTTAAGATATTCAAAATAACTTAAAAAAACCTTTTAAAAAATGAAAAATATATTTAAAAAAAAAAATAAAAATGACTGCATTGCATTTCTTTTTTTTATAATTAAATATATTATATTTTTATAATATATAGTTCTTATCAGTTTCCATTAAAATTCAACTACATATGGAATTAAAAAGATAATTTGTTAAATATTTGTAGTAATGCTCTTTTAAATTTATAAACTCTCTTCTATAAAGTATTAATTATTAAATTGAGCCGACAATTAAATATAGACATTGAAATTGAACAGAGTTTGAAATTAATATCTAAAGTGCTTGTAGCTATTGCATTTCTCTTTGAAAATGAAATTAAACATTTTTTTTTTTTAAATTACAATACACTTGAGCATAACCGTTGAGATTTGTGATAATACGATACTTGGATGAAGCCAATGAAATTGCTTTGAACCCAGCCATGGGTCAACCTGGTCAACAACATCAAACAATTTGTCAGTTTTCGTCTGCTTTTTGCCTTTTCTCGCACTTGACACACATGAAACGCACCTGAAATTTGACGAATCTGAGCAATTATTATCGAAATTTCAATTAAATGTTGATAGCTTTGCTTGTTGCTGCCTGCCTCCAATAGCAACTGTCAATGAGTGTTTGAAATTAATATTAAATAATGTATGAGATTTATTATTTATGTACATAGATCTATCTATGTGTGTGTGTGCAGTAGCCTTAAAGACCTTACAGGGTTCATTGCTACTCGTCGCAAATCTTTTTGATTTTTGAAGTCGTTGTTTTTTGTATACTCTAATATCAAATGGGTTCTTTGAGATAGATATTTATGCATTTTCAGCATCAGCAAAAGTGTTAAAATTTGGGCTGACAAAACGATAACTTCGATAAAAAATTACTGAAATCTATATTCCTATATTCCTAATTTAATTAATTTGTTTTTTGTGTCGACTGATTGAAGTTAATATTAACTAAATAAATATAACAAGATTTTTAAATGGTTGAGGCCAGTCCACACAGAAGCTTTCTTGTCAGCTGGCCTAAGATTGTTAGCAGAGTATGCCGCGGTCGGTTATGCTCGACTGCAATGTTCTCATTTGTTTTTGTTAGCCATGTAGGCCGCCTAATAGATAGATAATAAAACTTTGAGCTTAATGGCATTGTTGCTAGCTATTATTGCAGCAACAACAACAGCAACAATAACAACAACAGCGAGAAGAAGAAGAAGAAGAAAATGTCATGCCAAATTGACACACGAAGCCGCCAACAACGGCGCGTGTGTTTGCGTCGCTGTCTCCGCCTTTTAGCCATGGCTTGTGCATTTTTTCTGTTTGTTTTTTTTTGTTGTATACTTTTTTTTTTGCAGGTTTTTCGCTTTTTTGTTGTCTGATAACAGGCGTGTTAATTTCAAATTGTAGCATTTGTATACAAAGCCACATGTTGTCCATTAAATTAAACTCAATTTTTCTTTTGGTGTTGTTTTGGGTAAAGAAATGTGTTAAAATTGGATACGGCTTGAGGCGTCTCTGATTACTCAATTCGTCAATAGATTCTTGGCACTGGCGATATATTATGAAATATCACACCTTGTTTCGGTCAGCTGTTTGATATTTGTTTATATATTATCTTTTATTGTTATAAATTATTAACTTTGTTGCGCTAATGGCTCCAAGTTCAAGGTTAAAAATAATCGTTTTTATTGTTTGCCATTTGATTGCTTGTTTGCGGAGTAGAAAAAAACCTTTTGTGGCACGATGGATGATGGGTGCACGATGTTCTATATAGCGCTTTATAATTACTATTTCTACGTTACGTGAGATTAAGCGAAATGCTTGACAGCTGGCGGGTTTCTTCTTTATGTGATACTTTGGCAAATATATTTAAATATCTTTCGCGTGTTTCTTCAGAGATGTGGCAAGAGAGACAGATATGGGGAGGGGGAGAGCGTGTGATATATATATATATATAGTGAGATCGGAACATTTTTGGCGAAGGTATGGAAATTTTAACTTAAGCAAACTGAACGAAAATATGCTTGATATTAATATAATCACTACAAATTTTGTCTTAAGAATTTGCCACTGCTAACGAAATGAAAGAAGAATAAGAAAATGATTTAGTTACAAAATTGTTATATCTTACCGCAAAGTTAAGCAGCAGCAGAATCTGCAAATTATAAGAAATTGTTGTTATTTTGGTTTTCTTTTCATTTTTCTTATTTTTTTTTTTGTTTTTGTGGCCTGCTCTTGAGTACTCAGCCAGTTAAATTGAGCTTGTTGCCGCTTTTCCACGTCACTTGAGCGGCACTTTTTTGCCAATCATTTCTTGGCCAAGAGGCCAAAGCAAAACCCAAAGCCAAAGCCAAAGCGGCTTGCAAATTTCTACTACGTCTGCTGTCTGCTGGGTGGCCATAAAACTTCCTGCGTTTTCCCAAAAGCAGAAATGCGTTTCGACTTTGGCAACGAAACAACTAAGAAATCGCCAATCGAGAGAGCACTCGACTTGGAAATACCCTGAAATATATTTAAACAGTTTAACAAATTAATTCTTATTGTGAATTTTTTTGCTCTTTTTTGTTGTGTTTTTTGAACAACTTGGGCATAGAAATTATGAATCAACAAGCGGCAGAAGCTGAAGCAGACGCCAAAGCAAAGCAAAACGCATAGCTACCAAATAGCATTTAAGCCCAATAAATAAACTTCAGTCATAGGCAAATATGAAATGAAAAGAAAACCAAATAAAAAATAAAAAAAACGCTAGAAATTGGCAAGACGCTGCAAAAATGGCAAGCGACACTAACACAAAAAACAAATGCTAAAAATGTGTAAAACAAAACGGCAGACAAATAATAAAAAAAAAACACAAAATCATTTAACGCATTTTAACAGGGCTCATTACCGCACACAACTGTCAAGTCAAGCAAAGCCAAGTTAAGCGAATCAAGCGAATCGCAGGCAATAGGCAAAAGCTAAGCCAATCCCAAGTCAAACTTTAGCTGTCCCCAATCCCATCCCGCAGCCTGGCTGCCCAGAAGCTCGGCACGTGGACCGATTTAAACTGGTTCAGAGGTGACATTAGACAGACGCCAAAATATGTATTGAATTTTATGAATGAATGAAATGGCAGCGTTTCGAATTTGAATTCGCATGGTGCGCGTAGTGCGGAGTTGTGAAAAGTATCTGACAGAAACATGGCATGCATGCCCAATTGCCACCTAAATATTTGCAAATAACTCGATACCCTGTAACCAGGCCAAGTGGCAAACCAACAAACAAACAAGGAGGCAAAACACACCCACAATGCATATAGATCTAGTTTCAGATTAAGTGCCATTTATAAAAATATTACATGCATATTTCGGTACATATGCAGGGTAACTGCTCGTCGAGCATTTCTTATTGATTTTCTTTGCTTTAATTCAATTATAAAACGGCTTCTTGTGTGCAACGTCCTCGCCACGCCTCAACTCAACTCGTATTATTATCTCAGCTACCAGTTACTAGAAAGCACAATATACACACACCCACACACACACCACACACAGATACACACCCACACACACACACACAGCAGCAGTCAACAAACAGTATCGCAAAAATTTTGTTGATTTCAGCATAATTTTGTTAAATTGCTCGTGTTAAAAAAATTAAATAAATTGATTTTTAATTGAATGCACAGTCAAAAATGTGTAGCATGTGTGCAAGAAAATTAATACAATATTTTCCAACGCCTCAGACGTAAAAATAATAAATAATTAACTAGTTAAACACATTATATTCGATTATAAATCATTAAAATTATTTAATGAATTGTGTATTTATTCACCAGGAAATAATTTTGATTATTTGTAAAAGAAACACAAAACAAATTCAAATCATCTTTTAATAACGCTTGAGGTAAGTTGAAAAAAAAAATCATATATTTATAGATGGAAATTCAGCTTCATTTGCACAAAATACTTTGGCAGAATATAGATAGTTGCGAGATACTCTGTAACTTTATAAGGAACAGTCAGAATATATATGTATGTACATATATGTATGTGTACAATGCAAGTTCTCATTGATATTTCTTTCCCACAGTCAATTGGAAATTTAAAGCATTCTTGTTAAAAAATAAATTGTTTAAAATAGATCACAACATGTCATGATGGGTATCGCATGACACATTTTTTATGTCATTTGGGGAAATTTTTTTACATCACGGTTTGCAAATATGACTCGTTTGTGCATTCTATCCTTGGGGCCAAATTTTTAAAATGCCTGCATATTTACGCTGTGCCCAAAATAAATATGAGTCTACAAAAACTTGTTGACTGACTGACTGACTGATGGGCAAACGACGCACTCGCCCCAAATAAGTGCAAAACTTTTAATGAAATCAAAATAAACAACTGGGAACAATTTGCAGCGCATGTCCCCAATATGTAACCAATGCACAGAATAATTTATAACGTTAATTTGAGTTCTTATGTATTTTTTTCATCTCATCTTACACAGTACTCAAATCAAAACACATATAATTATAAATCAATTTAAAATTAAAGCGATGTAGAAAAATTATGTCAATTAGAAAAAGAAAATAACGATTCAATGTGTTTATAACGAAGTTGTGCTAAATTTTTCAGCAAAATAAGTATATATCTGCTATAAGCTCTAAATTTATCATAAATTATTAATCGATTACCAATAGCAACAAATAAAACCATTTTAAATTAAAATCCATGCAATCAACATAAGATTTATCATCACCAAGTCGAGCTCTCTCGACCGAAGCATTCTTACCTTTGTTTTTAATTGATGTCAACTGATTGAAAAGTTTCGCAATTTGCGTATTTTTGGATTGGGAAGTAAATATTTCACTGCTAGGGCTTCCCAAGCATTGACGCACCTGTTATCTTGGAAATGTATAGTGAGGTGATCTGCTTGTTGTTGTTGTTTGGGGAAGTTTACCGCATTTCCGGCCACATATCGAGTATTTCTGCTGACGCATCTTTGGGGCCCAGATTGACGACAATGCAGAGAAAACAGACTTAAGCCACAGATGCGCAATCAAACATTGTGAATTTCAGCTGAAAAGTGCCATTTACACAAGGATTTTATTTATTATTTATTATTTATTGTTGTTTGTATTTTTGTGCGAGAATTTCACAAGTGTCGCTCAACTTGTTGTTTAACATTATGGCAGAACCAGTTTGCATATGATTTGGCTCTTAACAATAAAATTGAAATTAAAATTAAAAATTATGCGAAAACATCAGCGTTAAACAATAACAAGAATGAATCAAAGAACGAGCATTTAAATGAATCTTTTTTGGCATAGCCGACCAACACAACAAATGTTGTGTTATTTTTGGCCAATGATTTGTAAATTTGTCATTAGTGTCAACTGAGTGCCAGGTCGGCTTAGATCACCTGCCGTCTAAGCTGACGGAGCGGACTGACTGCCTGAGCCAACTGACTGACTGACAGACTGACAGACTGACTGATTGACCAAATGTGGGCAAATTGCGCAACTAGCTAATTACGCGACTTTGCGGCGCCTCGTTTAGTTAGTCAGCATTGGAAAACAAAATCACAAACACACTACAAAAATAACAATTATGATAACAAACAAAAAAAATAAAAAAAAATCCCCAATGAGAATGCATTCGAGCCCATTTGGGCAGAAACAGCAGCCTTCGACACGTACGTGTAATTTTAATTAATTTATTTCGTTTTGTTTTTAGAAATTCGTAATGCGAAACTGTAAAATTCATATATTGGATTTCGCACGTTGTGGCCTCAATTTTGATATCGATCGATAATGATAATTGAGCTGTTAGCCAGCCTCGATTTGTGATTTTTTTTTTTTTATTTATTTATGTATTTATTTATTTTTTTTTATTTTTACTATTGTGGTTGGTTTTGTCCCATCTGTGAGTATTTCATTTCATTTGGTTTGTTGTGGCAGGCTTTTCGCATTTATTGCCATGCATTAATCATGCGGCAACAACAATAAATACAAATATATCAACGTTAATAATACGTTTTATTTTATGGTCATTTAAGTGGGGGGAAGGGTTACTAGTTTTTTGTTCGTTTTATTTTTTTCTACACACATTTTGACATTTTATGAATGCCCATTAAGATAAACGCCAAATTGGCGCTAAGGCGTGAATATTTTTTTTTTTTTTTTTTTTTGATAATTGATGTTGAAGTTGAACTTGAAGTGACTGTGCAAGATATATCATATAGATCGTGATAAAAGGCCAATGAACACTTGCACTGAACACTTAGCAGTTAGCAGTTAGCAGTTAGCTGTATTTTCTTGGCTGCATTTGTTGCTAACAGGAAGCAAACAACATTTCACAAGAACATCTAAATAGCAATGGAAATAGTTCAAAATATGATTAACCGATAAAAAACTGGGAAAAGAGATCAAATGTAGTTGAAGCCAATTTCAGAGTCTTTAAGAACTAGAAACATTTGGAATATAAAATCTTGTAAGTGCAGAGCAAGCTTATTTCATTGTATCGATAACTGCGCCCTTTTTTCGAATATCGATAGAAATCGATTTTCGTCAGCAATAAAAGACACGACTGTAAAGTTGTAGCCCTCCAATTGATATATAAATTACTCAAACATATTTCTGATCAGCAGTGAAGATTTGATTAAGATCGGTTAAGAAACACCAATACTTATTTCCATATTAAACAGACCATTTATAATCTGGATCCAGCGTATCTTCTTCCATTCTATAACTTTTAAACTCTTTTCTGATGAGAATTATAAGAACTGACTGCACAATTTATCCACCTTATCCACTTGGTTGGTTAAGACCACAATTAAACCCTTGATGCTCATATAAACACTTGCGATACTCTATTTGTGATAACCTTTCAATTGGGAATTTGACCTGAATTGAGCAAACAGAAAATGCAGCTAACTTTTCAGCAGCCAATGTGCATGAAAATTCTTTGGCTTGTTTAATTTTGCCCAGAAATTGTTGCCATGGCTGCACTCATGTAGCCAAGTGCCACAAAAGTGCTGTTCAAATCTGCTGGAAACAAAATTCATAACAAGACTACCAACTTTAACAGGCCTCAGCCGCCCCCTCCAAATAAAAGTTGTTATAGCGCAAACATAGACCTTTAGCCCCATCGTCCCATTTCCGGGTTACGCACAAATTTGCATGTTGTGCCAACAACAACGGTAGTTTCTGTTTTGGTGGGGGTCGGGGGGAGTTTGACGAAAATACTCACATCAAGTTTTGTGTCAAATAAGCGCAAATTTTGAGGCGACTCCATAGAGCTGTCTGCGGAGAGTTGAGCAGCAAAATGCACAGCAAACAATTTCAACGATTGTCAAGTGTTGAACGTGCCACCCAAAGACAACTTAGACGCACAAATAGCTAGATACAGATACATACATAGATAGATACACGGATAGTGGAAATACGAGATAGAGAACGATAAGGCTGCAGTCAGCTTGTTGAATGTTTGCTAAAATGTTGAGCAATTTATTGCCATACATGACAAAATTTAGCTGCAAAACTAAAAATAAGTTGTAGTCTAGTGTGGATATGCCACACTACGCCATGAATCATTTGAATTATTGTGGTCTCCAGATAGTCATGATAAAAGGTAAAAATTAAATTAAATTCACTTTAAATATATGAATGACTGTGAATTTATATTGTACACCAAAGAAGTGTCGGAAACAGGTTTAAATTATGTTAAGAATTAAGCATTTTTTTTATTTATTTATTATTTAAATATGTAAATAGTTCTAAAAACAAATATTATATGAGTGGTTGAAAATTTTAAAAGAGTTGCATACATTAGCCAACTTAATAAAGCCGAGAAGCTGCCGAAAATACATGAATAAATATGAATAAACATATGAATTTAAAAATATGTTTATAGATCAACCAAGCGTAAAGTGAGTGGTTCATGATTTGATTCGTAGCTGACAGCAATTTTATTTTTTTTTTATTTATTATTCAGTTATTTACATATGAACAGGGAGCTGCATGTCTATATTTTTCAAATATTTATTTTTAGTTTTTCTTGGCAATTTAAAAAATAATATTATTTAAAGAAGTATTTGTAGATATAACTTGCCTTAAAATTTGTTAATTTTAAAATGAAATAGAAATAGAGATAAATAGTAATTTTGTAATTTTAAAAATTATATTATTGGATTTATTGGAGTTAAAGAGACATTTTTATAATTTATAAAATAATATTAGTTGCATCAATATTGAATTCTAGTTCAATCTGATAACTCTGATTTGTTATTTTGTTTACTAAACTTGACACAAATTCAGTTACTAAACATTTTATGCTTAAATATACTTTTATAGATTCATGTATTTATTGTCTGGCCACATCTGTTGCAATAATCAATTTTTTACGAGTACCATCTTGCGGAACACCCTTTATGTGCATTTGTGTGGGAAATTTGGTTTGTTGCCTCTGTCACTGGGCAACAAAATGTAATTTGCCCATACGGAAATAACAATAATTGTAACTATAACATTGCAATGATAGCAGCAGCAGCAAAAGCAACAACAAAAAAATGTTGCTCGATTGGCATTGGTCGCATTTTTGGCGAATTTTTTTTTTTTCTTTCATTCTTTTTTTTTTTTTTTTGTTTCTTGATGAGTCGGTTTTTAGTGTTCGATTTACAACTTTTCTGAAATTTTTTCGGTTTGGTCATCAACTCGTTTTGGAAGCTAAAAAAACAAGCGAAATTCGTTTAATTTTATGGATTCGCCTTGGCTGCCAGCCGAACTTAAAGTAGCCCAATGCAAGAGACATTGTGTGTGTGTGTGTGTGTGTATTGGTGTATCTGTGTGGCACCAATAAAATTCTGTTTCTTGTGCAGTTTACTGCACAACTTTAACTTTCTTAGCTTTAAGCTGTTAAGGCCAAAACCTGCCCGCAAAATCCCCACAAATTAGATAAACATGTAAATGATTATTGACACACAAAAAAAGAAAAGGACGATGCCGACTGACTGAATATGGTTAACTGTGTGGGTGTGTAGGGATTGGTGAGGGGTTGGGGGGTTGTGTGTTGGGCTGTTGGGCTGTTGGGCTGTCTATAAAATCTGAATGTGTAATGTGCGTATGAATAATAAGATATTCAAGCCAGCAGGCAGACAGACACGAAAAAGGGACACAACTGGCAATACAAATTGACATTTTATTTGCCTTTCACCTGATGACAGACGACAACCAGTCGACGATGCGAGGAGACGAGACGAGATGCTGGGGATTTTATCAGATCAGAGACTGTAGAACAAGAACAAGGGGATAATTGAGTGTCAACAAAACTGTGTTGGTAACAACACATCCAAAGGAATGCGAAACACATAAATATATTGAGCTTAGCTTGTCTCCGCAACGCTCTTAAAGCTACAAAGATACAAAGATACAAATGTATCTTTAAGGATAGCGTGTGCGCGTTGCCAAAACCAAATATCCATAATTGACAAAACATTGAAAGTTCGCTCGCCTTACTTTCAAAATGTGAATGCACTTTTATTATAGTTGGTGTTGTTGCTGTTGTTGGTGTTGTTGGTGTTGCCGATGACATCGGATACGTGACGTGCTTTTTTACGGACATTGCTCTACTTTTTCTCTTAAAGCAGCAACAACAGCAGCAGGAAGATGAAATTATTTTTGGGTCTGTTGCCCATTTTGAGCACACGTAAAATGTATCTTCAAGTTTTCTGCCTTTATTTTTATGGGGCTTACATTTAAGCTGACCCATGAGCAGAATGCTGGACAACAACTTAATAAAGATTTGATGGCTTAGGATAATTTTCAACAAAATTATAAATGGCATCATTTTAGCTAAACTTTGTACCGAAAATTATAAATTGGGTCACTAGAAAAACTAAAAATGCGTTCGTTCTCTACTTGAATTAAATACATTTGATTACATTCGTTTTTTTTTTTGCTATTTTTTTAATGGTCAAATTATTGTAATCCAAAATGGCGAGTGTTGAAAATATGTGCGTAGTTTTGTAGGAAATCAGCAAAGCTGGTCACGTGCTGATGCCAAGGGGAGGCTAAGCTAGGGAATTCGATTTACATGGCACCAGCAAGTGTCACCGTCTATCAAAAGCCAATGGAGCAGACGCCACTTCTAACAAATAAATTTAATAGATACAAAAATGAGTACAACAAAAATAAATTAATTACGCTTAAGGTCAGCACACATTGCGTGCCTTTGTCGCAACTTCCCAGTTACCAGATCCATATGTAGTAGTTATGTATAGTTATATCTACCGGCAAATGACCCCTTCGATAGTGCGTGTGAGCGACGGCAAATCAATTGCCAGCGGCTGTCAAGTTAACCGGCGAAAACATAACTAATATTTATTTGAGGCTATTTCATTGATTGGCCTGGCCCAAAGTCAATTTAATGAACTTGCTGTGCGGCATATTAAGTATGCGCAGCGGGTGGCCAGGTGGAAATCGGTTTAACTTCTTGAGTGGTGGGTTTGCTGGGTAGATGGGTTGCTGGGATAAGGGTTAACTTTAGTGGCTATTTAAATATGCAATTAAATTCGTTGCCACTTAAATACCAATGCCCATTTACAATTACTCAACAAGCGCCTGGCAGCCGGGGGCCAATCGAAAACTTATAATTAAGCCTATAGAGTTAATGTGATCATGTGCAACGAAGTCGCTGTTTGCTGTTCGCTGTGGAAGATCGTGCTAAAAATAACGAAGAACGCATTATAAATGCCAAATGCCCGATCAAGTCAAGTCTAGAGAAGGGCACAAGCATCACTTAAATGTAATTTGCCCCATTATGGGGTAAGGGCCTGCAAATTGCGCATCTAACAAGTTAAGAATAGAATAGGAAAGCGATATGCACCAAAAATAGTAACGAGCACATCCAAATGCAGTCAGGAGCCCAGTCCAAGAATTGCACCCGTGATGATGGCCCATAAACGATGGGCAACATTTCTGTTGATGCTGCTGCTGCTGCTACTTTGGCTGTTGCATCTGCTGATTGACATAAAGAGCAAGTCCGAGTAATAAAAGAAGTTTTTTCTGCCAGCAGCAGTGGAGATGAATCAACATTCCAAGCGGTCAACGTACCACGTACCAAAGAATGCCACAGCATTCAGAATGATGATGTTGCCACAGCACCACCAACCAACCAGCACCACCAACCAACCAGCAGCAGCAGCAACTCCCATAAAGACAAAGACAGTGGGCAATGAATGCATTGAAAGCGGCTGCTTAACCCAACCAAAAACTCAAACAGCCGAGGCCAAGGCAAAGGCAAAAGATGCCAGAACGTAACATTAAAATAAACGCGTGCAGATAAATCTTCAAGTTCTGCTGGCCAATCCCCTCCCCCCTGTCCCTGCCCCCTGCCTCATGCCCCCTGCAGCAGGCAAGAGGAAGAAACTGCCAGCCAAGTCCAGTGAAAATGCAATCAAATGCGTGCACTGAGAAAAAAATGATTTCATTTTGAATCTGCTTTTTTAGTGGAGCATATTAATAAGGATTAGAATAAAATAATATATATATATATATAATATACAGGAAAATAATATATAACTGTATGTAAATAAAATTTAAAATTTGCAAATAAATATAATAAATATAATATAAATAGGAGGTATAATTAAGTTGTACTAAAACATCAACGATCTCATAAAGTATATATATTCTTGTTCAACAAGCCCATCTCTGATCTGAAATTTTGAATATAAGCTCTCGAATATCGAATCGCAAAACGAATTAATTCAGGTTTATCGATAGCTGCCCTCTTTCTCGAAAATCGATACATATATATTTTTAAATTGCTCAACTGTCAACATTTCATTAAGATCGGATTAGAAACACAAATGCTGTTAAGGTATTTTCATGTAGAATAAACTACTATCAGGTGTTTACAGGGTATCTCCAAGTCAAACTGTCTCGACTACTTGTAATGTTAGATCTCTTATCTTCATAAGAAACTAATTTCCTGACATCTGTTTGTTGAGCTGTCATTTAGAATATTGCTTAAAATTGAAAAAAAAAACTGCACAATTTTCTCGCAGTGCGCTTGCCAGTATGCTAGAATGTGTATGTGTGTGTGAGTGTGTGTGAGTGTGTATATGCGTGTGTGCGTGTTTGTGTTTGTGCGCAATGCGTACGTGATGTGCAGCACTCTGGACAGTGGTCACTTATCAGTTTGTGCCCATTCCCCAGCTCTTCAAAGCCAATCCAATGCAAGTGTCCAACGTGGCCATCTGCAAGATGCATCGCATCCCATCGCATCCCATCGTATCGCATCGCATCCCATCGCATCGCATCCCATCGCATCGGATCGCATCGCACATCGCACATCCGTGAAATGCCTGCGCTGCTCTCGTGCTATGCATTTAGGTTGACGTTGCAATTACAACTTGCGGCCCAATGCGTCGTAGATGTTGTCAGTTTGGAGGCCCTTTCTTTGCTTTCAGCTGCGTTCTCACGAGCCAAGGCAAAAGATGCTGCCTGTTTGCTGTGTGATTATTACAAGAAGCATGAAAATAACAGGCTTGCGCTTAGAATGAACCCTCTGCGCTCAGTCACTCACTCACTCAGTCAGTCAGTCAAACGGGGCAAAGTAAGTTACTTAAGGGCTTGGGCAACTTAATGCCACGGCAATATTACGACGGGCTCCAGACAAACACAAGGCAATTGAAGTGGACTCTTAAATTAGCGAGTGTCACTTCATTGACCAGGTCCTCTTCGACCTCCTCAATATGCTCCATGGAATATATGTACATTATACTTATATGTATATATATATATATTTTATATATATATATATATTTTAATACACAACAATAAATAAGAATATAAAACAATTCAAAGTGTTGCATATTCATATTGCCACTTTGCGTTTTCATTCCCCATTGCCTTATCAAGTGTAACGCACCGAATTGGGCTTATTCAGTACTCCTCGTTGCAGCATGGAGAACTGAAGGCCTTTTGCATTGCCAAAACGCGTTATCTGACCGATATGATAATTGGCTGGACCGGGCCCGGTTTTTTTTGTGGCTGGCATTGCCGACCTGCCTCCAAATGAATACTGTGGTCCACCGCTCTTTTGGCCAAATGTGCTGGGCAAATTATAAGCAGCTGGTCCGGGTCCTATTTAAACGCACACATATGTTTACCTATATATCTTATATATCGTATATATATACCTGAGTTGAACGGCATGTTTTCGATTTTATATTTCTGAATGAATGAATAATAAATTTTACACAAAATTTTGAGCTCTGAATGAGTTTTTGTCGAAATGTTTACAAATCGCTGAATGTGAATATTTACAAAGGTCAGTTGAAATCTGTGCGACCTTTAAAGCAAGGATAAATTGTTTCCACATATGTTTTCAAATATGTTTTCAAATATTTTTCCAATTATGTTCAACAAGTTGTCCTTTCAACTTGCCCCTTTTCGCATGAGTCATGCCATTAATATTATTATAGGACTTTAGACCAAGCTTTATATAAATGTTAAACGCTTTACTTCAATATCTACTCAGTTGATCGGTTATTATTATTAATTGACACATTGACAGAATATATATTTATTGTCTGGCATTTGCAGTCCACGTAATTAACGACTCAAATCCGCAGATTCTGTTGTTGCCCGGTGGCAATCAATACTTTTGCGGATAAATATAAAACACGCTCATTAATAATTAACACCTAGCGCGTAAAAATGCATTAATTAAGTTTAATGTACACGCCACTCGCTAATTATTATTAAATTTGTTTCAAATTGTACGACACGACAATCAACACGGGGGCAGGAGCTGTGGCTGCCACCTCATCCCACGGATGAGTCATTCACTGAAATGAATAAATTCGGATTCTGACAAGTGACTTCGGTCCGAGAGACCGTCTGACAAACTGTTCATTAATCTAAATAATGTCAACTTTTTGTCTCGGTTGTCATTTTGTGAAATCCAGGGGAATCCCTGGACACCTGCTTAACGGCAGCCCACTTGAAATAGGTGGCATTCACAACTGACAGCCAAATTACATTCACAAATTTATGCGAATCATCGTAAATCAAATTTATTTATTCTCTTTTTTTATTTTTATGCTTTTTACTATATTCGGAAATTTTGTTGGTTAATTTTATTTGTCAAACCAGCATATTGGTTATGAGAGTCTATAAACATATATAAACTACTTCTGTAGATCAATTTTATTACCAATACTACCCATTCTTTAACATTTTATATTATAGGGTATACAATTCTATCAAGTGTTTGCCAATTAATCATCCACAATTGAATTTCAACTTCTCGATTGCTTAACAAATGTTTTCCTAAAACTTGTCAAAAATTCTTAGAAATTGTTTATGTTTATATAAAAGTGAGAATTAATTTATCAAATATGTTGCTTAAGCAGATATTAATTAACACAATATATTATTCAAAGCTAACTTAAACGAATTATTTGATTAAGCTGACCCTTGTCCAATTGCCACTTAAGCTTGAGGCAAAAACTTTAATTCATTTTCTGTCCATTTTTTAACGCTTAAACTTTTTCCATTGCATAATTCATAGTTTTTTTTTTGTTTTTTTGCTGATGCGCAGCTTTTGCATAAGTTAAGAAAAATGCATAAAACTAAAATGAAGAAGAAAAAAAATAGTTTGAAAACTTGCAGCAGCACTTACATAGAAATTATGCCTAGGGGAGAGGCGAGGCAGCAATCCAGATTGTCTTGCTGCGTTGCACGTAGCAAGACGGGTTGACACTCAATTTGAGATCGTGGCAGAAGTATTTTTGTTCAAAAACTTAAAAAAACTGCAATATTCATTATTAAAATGGATTTTTGTTGCAATTTCAGAAGAAAAGATGCATGCAACAGCCACAGAGACACATGTGGAGCCAACGCAGCTAAGGCTTGGACACGATTTTGGTATTTGCAATCAGCAGCCCGTTAGCGTTATTGAAATGGAAACAAATTTGCAAATGCCTGGCAAGGATTGCATAAATAACCAACAACGTCGTGGACGACGACGTCGTCGTGTGCAACGACAAGGGCTTGGACAAGGACATGGACATGGACATGGACATGGACAACATCCGCTTGGAATAGGTGGCAGCCGAGGACTCTTTGCCATTTTTTGTTTGTCCATCAATTTGGGCATTTTGATTTGTCTGGCACATAGCACGAATGCCGGTAAGTGTTGTTCTAATAAAATTTCCGTTACGAGTTGAATGATTTGACATGCGAAGGGACGTGAGAATGAGAGAAGGGAGCGGGGATCGAAGATCGAGGAGCGGGTAGCAGAAAGCGGGTAGCGTTGAGCGAGACAAGGCAACGAGACATGTGTTGCCGTCGAGAAGCTGCAGCACATACAAACCTCAATTAAAATCACATCAATAACACTTTTCTCCCACACACACAGAGAAGCAGAGACGCACCCTGGCTCCTAGTTGCCCCTTGACCCTGTTTCATTTTGCTGCGTTTCCTATTGGCTTCGCAATTGCAATTGGCACTTGGCTTGGCAGCTGGCTTGTGGGTCGCAGACTTTGATTTTGATTTATTTAACAATTTAGCAGACAACCAACAAGGAATATGCTAAGCTCTGACTTTACCAGAAGAGCTCAGCTGTCTTCGACCTCCTCCTCCTTCAACTGTCTCCCTCGCCTTGGAGGTCAAAAGTTCAATGTGGTCTTTGGGGTTGCAATGTTTTTACTCAAGTCGTGTCACATCTACATTATCTGTGTCGCTTTCAAGTTGCAACTGCATATTGTTTATAGTTTGTTGACATCTTTTTATAATTTTTTCACTGGTTTCTTTTTATACCCTTAACCCATTAAAAATGCGAAAATGTATGTAAATGTGAAAATGTATGTAACAGGCAGAAGGAAGCATCTCCGACCCCATAAAGTATATATATTCTTGATCAGGATCAACAGCCGAGTCGATATAGCCCTGTCCGTCTGTCTGTCCGTCCGTCCGTCCGTCCGTCCGTCCGTCCGTCTGTATGAACACGCGGATCTCAGAGACTATAACAGCAATCAACTTCAATTTGGAATATAAGTTCTCGTGTACCGCGCAGATCAAGTTTGCTTTATTTTATCGACAATTGCCTCAGTTTCTGAATTATCGATACATTTCGATTTCCGATAACAATAAATTCCACAATTTAAGAGGCAGGGGCTTCTAATTTATACATACAATACATATACATATTATTAATCAATTGTCGAAATTTCATTTAAGATCGGACAAGAAATTTACCAATAAAACTAGAATATATTTAACAACTGGGTTAAGGGTATATCGTAGTCGAGCCAACTCGACTACAGCATCTTACTTGCTTTTTATATATTTTATATACTTCAGGGAAAGATTGACAGCAGCGAAAGACAGACTTACATTAAATAAAATGTCAAAAAGACTTTTTTTACTTTACTTTTATTAATTTTCATTAATCTAAATAACTAATGTGGCCAAAACCATAAAGCCAAATATATGTTTCTTAATTCTATTTAAATGTTTAAACAGTTGTTGCATCTTTTTTACGGTGATCCGTGACAGCATTTAGAATGTCCAGGGGCGAGGCATTTAAACCGCTCTGCCCAAGAGCGCGCAACAAAAAGAGGCAGCAACAACAAGAAATGTGTGCTCTGGTAAATAAACAAAAAGGGAAAACTGAAAATGGAAAATGGAAATGAACATGTTGCTGGTTGCAGTTTAGCAACAAAATTAACACTAGCATAACATGAACTTTGGCAGGCCCCAAGTTACTCAAAATTCCCGAAAGTGTCCCTCAATCCCTGCTGGCCCCTGCAACGCATATCCAGGGCAACCGTTAACAACCGTTTTCGTAGCCAAAATAACAGCCAGGCAACGGCAGGACCCCACCCTCTTCCCCGCCCAACTCCAACCCGTTACCAAATATTTAACAGACGACAAGGCAAAGATAGCCGCCAAAAATTTCCCCGAGCGCTTTAAATGCTAAGCTGCATTTGGGCGCTTGCCGTGAAGCACACACACACACACACACACACACACACACACAAACACACACACAAACACACACATGCGCTATTTGCCTTTTGGTGTGTTTAGCAGCTGTTTTTTTTTCTGTGCAACATTTTTGCTGGCGTAGTTTTGTGTCTCACAGCCTCCAAATGAGGCAACAGTGCATGGCTGACAGAGCTGAGCGCGGGTGTTGGGTTAACGGGATCGTGTGTCAAGCGACGGTTCTCGCGGAAGTGGCTGTTGCGGCTTGTGGATGTGTTTGCCATGCAGCAGGCGCTGTGGCACTGCATTTTGGGCTGTCAACCGTGCATTTTGTGTGTTCAAGTTCAGCATTTCCACAAAATTATGCGGGTTATTAAAAAACGCTTTTCGGAAAAACTTAAATAGACTCATCAGCCAACGCCAAAAATTACAGAAAATTATGTCTGCGCTTAAAGCGCTTGTATAAATAAACCTTATATTTGCTTTAAACTGTGACCCAGTTGATATTCATTAAAAATTAGGGTTATTTTTTGTTTCCTACACATTGTTTCCAGTGTGAAAACGAGTCGATTTGTTACAAGGACACTATTAGAACCAGCAAGAGTCCTCCCCCTCCTCTAAGCTTTTGTTTTGGTTTACAGAGTATCTAGCAGTCCGCAATATTTTTTCTCTATATATTTTTTGTTATTCTTGTCAAGGGTCACAAAATTAATTTTAATTTTTTATTTCGCAACCTTTTGAATTTTCTATTAAGCGCTTCGCAAACAAAAAGGATTGTGTCAGCAGGTCAAGTTGTATACACTGTTTAGAAAACCTGCCTGTTACCTGTAAGGCTTAACCCCAATGACCTGTCATTTGCACTGCCAGTTGTCGGGTTAAACCGCACTAGAGAATCGATAAGCATATATGGAAATGATTACTCAAACTCTATATCTACAAATTTTTCCTCGAATAATTAACCGAAAAAGATCGTAAAAAAATCAATTATATTTTTCTCAACACAATAATTTTGCATGAAATCTGTTGAAAATAGTTAACTGCATATTTGAACTACCTGAGGCGACCATAAACAAAAGCAAAAGGCACTCAAAAAAGATGCAGCAAGACAAGAGCAAAATCAGCATAAACACAAAGCCATAAAAAGTGCATTTAAATTGATGACGGGTCGGTGAACGGGGGGTAAATGCAAAGGGGGCTTCCAAATGGGTGCAATGGGATATAAAGTCGAATCAAATACACGTAGCTAGCTGAAAATATGCAAAGTGCAATAACAAACCCCAGTAATCCCTAACACACACACACACACACACACACACACACACACACACAAACACACACACAATTGTGTAGGTGTGACAGCAAAGGGAATGAAAATAAAAATCGGTAAAAACTGTTTGAATTTTGTGTTAACAGATTATATACCCTTAATGACAAGTAAATAACACTAAGTTAGATCGAAACTAAGTCAATAAACAGAAATATATAATTCATAATTAAGTTGAATAATTAAACTATTTGTTGCAAAAAAATTGACTTTACTAAAAGTCTTAAGAATAGTGCAAAAAAAAAGGAATCAATGAAAACTAACGCTTGTGGCAACAAACCCCTACGCAATCTATATTGCATCAGTATTGTCTATATCAGCTATCTATAACAACTCATAATATAGTTGAAAAGGGCGTTACATACTGCCTAGCGAAAGGTGTATACTCTCTGCAAGTAGTGTAGGGTGTACGAAACATCGACAGAAGCTAAAAATGAACTACAATTTTGCACAATTTTTAAGCACAATTCAGCTCTTGTAAAGAAGTCGTCAGCAGTGCACAAGCCGATTTGCATATTCTAGCTACAGACACCTACACACACACACACACACATACAGACACACACACACACACACAGACACACACACAGCAGATGTAGAACTAGTACAGTTGTGCAAACAATACAGCCACATAAGTTGCATACAATAAATCTTGTGACGTCTCAAGAGAAAGACGTCACGTAAAACACACAAAAATGGTGGAACTTACTTTTCCTGTTTCCTACTTAAGTTCCTGCCAGGCACAAGTGCCTTGTTGTTCCTGTGTCTGTCTGAAAAAATCTTTTCACACGCTGATAGTTGGCAACCAAGTTCGTTGAGGTCTTGGCTGCTGTTGCTGCTGCTGTTGCATCCTGTGCTCCCGCTTGCCACCGCAGGGTGACGAAGAAAAATTGTAGCTAGTTCACATGAAAATTGTCAAGTAAACGAGTGGCGCTATTACCAAAATGAAAAGGGGAAAATGAAAAGAAAATCGAGCTCATCGTGCATGGAAAATATTATCGTGTGTCTGTCACACAGCGTGCTTTTTCATAATGAGCCACAAACCGGCGACTGGATTTATATTCATGTCGCGCATCTGAGAGCTTTGCTCATCCCACACTGAGGCACAACGAAACGTTGCATTAGCTTCTGGTCTGGTATTCTCAGGGTTAAGCCACAGATTTCAGCACTGCAATTACTTAGACCTGCTGCAAGTCAACCCCTCATTGATCGAGTGATAAACTGAGAATATTTACGTTTACTTAAGCAGCTGCTATTTTCATTTATCAAGCTTTTTCTATTGAGTGTTGTTAAGACTTAAAAAAAGTTAACAAGAAAAATTACATTTTTTACTCCATATCTTATTTAATTTACACTTATTTCATTCCACCTTCAACGAAATTAATTACAATTTACTTGTGATAAATTCCAATTTAATTCAAAAGCAAACACATTTTTGTTTATTCATGAAAATTGCATTAAATTGGATATATGCAAATATGTACTTATATATATCCATGCCTACAATAATGTGTAAAACATTCAATAAATTAAATAAATAATATACAAAAAAATAAATAAAATAAATTTCGGTTCAGCTATTAAAAAACACATATTTATACACTGAAAAAAATCGCCCAGAATATCTTTGTATATATATTTTTCAAATTAACATTTTTCAAATGGAAGAATGTGTTTATCTAAAAAAAACTAAGTTTTTATTTTCTTATTTCCAAATTTACATTTTGCTACAATTTGGAAAAAAATATGTTTAAATTTCTTAAATTTTTTAAATTAAGAAATTATTTCAAATTCAAGGTAAACTTGCTATTTTTCTAAGCCAAATAAATAAATAAATAAGTGTAACAGGCACACAAACAAGAGGACCCCTAAATAAGTATCATTGAATTGAAATTTACGATACTTAAAAGTATCTTAAAGCTGATTACTCTAAACTGGCCCCTTCTTATTTGGTTGGTTGTTGCTCATTTTTTGTTCCTGTCAATTATTCTGTTCACACCCGGTGAGCTGAGTTTGTGTGAGCAAAACAGCAACCAACAAGAAACAGCCGCAACCACGTCATGTACTCCCATTAGGAGCGATCCTAAACCCCCTTCGGCACCGTGGAGAGCTTGTTCGTCTGTGAGTTTTGTTTGAAGGGCTTGTCGCTGTCACAGCGAATGGGCAAATAACGATATGTTTACATATGGCGGTGCCAATATGGTAAAAAAGCAAAGTGGAGCAGAGACAAATGTTGCGCTGATTTATATGCAGAATATATTTGTATGTTGCCGCCAAAGGTGGCACGTAACACATTGGCAGACGGCAGACGGCAAACGGCTCAAGGTGGCCGCGAGCCTGTTGCCGCCTTGTGGGTGGGCAATGGGACAATAACAACGTCGGCGAATCCTCTCAAGCATTTTATGTGTGTGTGTGTGTGTGTGTGAGTGTGTGATGGCAAACAAAACTGGGTAAAGCAAACAAAACATACGAAAAACAGACAAAAACAAAAGAAAACAAAAAAAAAAGAAAAGAAAAGAAAAGACAAACCGTCGGAGAGTCAGAGTCGGAGTCAGAGTCAGAGTCGGAGTCGGAGTCAGAGTCAGACAACGAGGCAAACAGGATGGGCAACAACCAGCTCTGAGAATAAGTGTACATGAAAATATTTTTGTTTCAACATCGTGGGAAAGACAAACGTCTTGAGGGCATAGCTGTACGAAGTGTGCAACATTTTGTGGATATAGCAATTTTAAAGCTTTAAGCATATTTCCCAACATTCTCAGACATTTTGTCAATGGCTGTGTTGGCGGTTGGTATCCGACTAGCAGCTCTTTTCGAATGCATACTTCATAAATCCTTGTCATAACTCAGCTATCAAGTTGCCACACAACCGTTAAGAACTTCGCCCGCTGTCAGCGTTTGCGGCAGCATCTGAGGATGCCACAATTTTCTGCATGTGGAGTATACGCAACATTGACGCCCAATTGCAATTTTTATGGCCCCATCCCAAAACTATTTACTGGTCATTTATATGCAATGTGCGCGGCTCGCATCAAGTTTAGCTACACAATAGATAAATTAGGATCGATAAATATAACGTCAAGATTAGCACTCTTAAACTAAAGCCGTGCTGTGAACCCCAATTAAAATGCGGACCACAAAAATTGTGATTGTGAGGAAACTTGCAAGAATTATTCTATAGATATATGTATAATATATCTATAATTAAAAAATATATGCATTTGTCTAAGAAAAGAATTAATGAATTTTAAGCATTACTACTTTAAAAAGTTGCCTAAAAACAAATTTGAATCTCTTTAAGCATATTTTCATTAAATGCCATAAAAAGCCCGCTTTGAATTTCTATTCCTTAGTTTTTCATTGGCACTTCTAAGAATTCTAAAATCCTCTTATTTGTGCACAGTTTTCCTTACAACACATAACATTTTCATTAAAAAAAAAATAAACAGCGTTCTTACAACTTCCACTTACAATAATATTCCAAGTGTGACGCTTCAATTAGCATTAAAATCAAGTGCCACACTTACTTTGTTCTTAAACCTGCCACGAGGAAAAAAAGAAGAAAACAAATTGTATGCAGCAAACCGGAAGTGTTTTAATTTCCGCTTTGTTCATTTTGTAAATATTTTTTGCCTGCTTTTTAATGGCGCCGTGTTCTTGTTTTACGTTGCTCTTCCTTTTTTCTATTTTTAAATTAAATTAAAGTAAATACTTTAAGTGTCAGAAGTCGGCAATTAGAAAATAGAATTAACAGAATGGCTATAAAAAGCAGAGCAAAAAAAACTAAATTTACATAAAATGTTCTAATTCCCGTTCGAGACGGTGGACAATGTCTGTTGAAATCTCCGTTCCCCTCAACACTTTAAAAATGCCACCGGCGGCGCTTAATTGAATTGTTTAATGGAGTCTTACGAGGAAAGCAAACAGCGAGTCCAAAATCAAAACAGCGTAAAATAAAGGCAAATGCGGGTCGGGAAACCATTTTTTTTTTGTTTTTTTTCCTGTACCACCCGCAGTGTGTTGCCTCAAAACGCAGCTGCTTTTGGCCATCCTTTAATTTAACGCCACTTTGCAGGCATAAAAAAGCGACGGCAACAAATTGTCGCCAATGAGTAAGTTGGCAAAATAAAGAGGACAAATGAAAAAAGGTAAAGCTGGCACATTGTTCCTACTATCATTTGTTATCTTATCAGTTCCATTTAAAAAAAATAAGGTCATTTAATTTACCATTTTATTAAGCTGCCTGCTGATTTTATGCTACAGTCAGCCCTTGTTAAGCCCGCAAACTTTATTAAGTTAATCTCGCGCATTTACCTGACGACCAATCCTACCCCCTCCTCACCAATCGAACCCTCCAATCGATTTGATCCTGTCACTGGCTTGTTTGGACTGGTAACGCCATTTCAATATTTTCCTAAGATTTTTCAATACAATCGGGATTAAGACCAGGGATTGACTACGGTCTGCTGTGTTCCTTCGCCAGCTGTCAAAATGTTATTTTATTTTTTTGTTTTTTGCAAATTTAAAGTTGGTTTTACCCTATAGACACCAATGTTAGCAGCAATGCCAGACTGCTAGTCACGTCTTAACTTAAAGTTGGCCAAGAAAATATTTTACATTTGTTAAACTCGCTAAACATAATTTTGTTTTTAAAAAATAAATGAAACAAAGAGGCGTGACTGAAATTTTTCTTGCTATGGCAATGAACAAATTTCTGATAATTTATTGATATAATTTTTACCATATTTCTTATACTCTTTAATAACAATAAATAATACAAATTTATTATGCATATGTTTTCCAAAATACGAGTATTGTTTTTAGTTAAGTTCGCCATGTTGTTTCTATAATTTGAAAACACTTATTTTCATACTCAATCGAATTATTAAACTAAATATAATTAAAGCGAATTATGAGTTTTTAAAGAGCTAAAGCATATTTAAAAGTATCAAGTTTCACTATTTGACCTTTGTAGCCTTGAACCTAAAGCCTTCAGTTGAATGTTTGCTAAAATTTAAACTTTTTAATTCAGGTTACCCCATTTCACACAGACTGCATTCAACTTTTCAGCTTTGCGCCGCTGTTTGTGTTCTCTGGCTATGAAAACAGCAACAGTTTGCCCAATTGGCAATGCAAAGCTCAGCAAACCCTGTGGCTCGGCAGGGCCAGAACTGTGGACCAACAATTACAGTAACCGGCAACCCCATCAAAGCCATATCTAGAGCTATGCATGCTCAGCAGGAAGGGTGTGTGTGTGTGTGTGGCAGGAGGAGGCGACGTGTGGCATCTACGGGCCAGTCATTCAGTTCAGTGGGGCGTGCTCATGAGCAGTAAAAGCCGCTTTAAGCTCTCATTTCAGGCAAACAATCGCCACATGCCAAAAGGCAACAGTGGCCAATAACAAAATGCGTGCAACAAGAATTCGGCCCGTCATCGAAGTTCATAATTTTTGTTCTTGTTTTTTGCTATTTTTGCTGTGATTTTTTTTTTTTTTTCTGCAAAATTCCTTGGGGACACATTTTTCGTTTCTACTTTCACTCCTTAGCTCTGGATGAAGTTTATGCTGTGGCAAGTTGTGCAAGTGCCGCTTGTAAGTTTTCAGAGATTTGTTAGTTGGCAAGCAGCCCTTTTTAACCTGGCCCAAAAGCCCTGGCTAAGCCTGTCCTGTTTGCTGCTGCTGCTGCTTACTGTCTGTGTCTTGTCGCTTTGTGTCTGGATTTTGTTTGGTTTTGGTCTGAGCATTATTATGCTTATTGGCGCATATGGAGCACGTATTATGATAGGTAGTTTAGACTACAGCCAGTTGCTGGCTGATGAAGAAGGCATAGCAGTGCTCTGGACTATGTGAATATGATTCCACAATTTGCACACAACTTGGTTGCATGTTGGCAAAGCTTATGTGTATGTGAGTTATGTGTGTGTGTATCCTTGGCCATGTTTCTCTATTTGCCAGGCATAATGGCTTAAGTGTACATATTGTTCACATAAATACATATTTCTGCTATCTTAAAAGTATCGCACATTTAGCTCTTGGCTGTGAATGAGTCAACAATTTGCCAAGCTCTTCAAAACTGACTTTGTTAAGGACAAAATATTTGAGCTTAGTTTGGAACGAATTTCTATCAAATTAAAGAGCTAGAACATAAAACCAATATGATGAAAAATAAGTAACTGTATAGCAAACTAAAAAAATAACTGATGTATTCAAAATATGAACAGACTAAAAAAATATATGCTTACTAATTTGCTTATTTAATAAAGTTTAATTTAGTTTAATTTAGTGATGCAACCTTTTAGTTACACTTCATTTTAGAAGCAAAGATCAAACTGCAACAGCAAGGTCATGCTTGCCCCCAAAAATGTTGCAAACCATTAAAAAAAAAATGCAATTAAATAAAATCTTATTAAAAAAAAAAAAAAAAACCAACTGAAAAGCGCATGTAATAAGATAAATGGTATAACTCCATTACGACTGCTGTTTCATGTTCAAAACAATTACAAAAGCAAATCCAGAGCAACTCATTCCGGTAGCGACAAACACAGAGAAAAAAAAACTCACTTTCATTTGACAGACGACGCTTCATAATTTGTTTAACGGCTCTGAGCTTAATACTTAAAGCAAACAGACCCACATGAAGACCCCAGACAGACAGACAGACAGGCAGACCAGCAAGATAGAGAGAGAGAGAGGGAGCTATACTTCTAAAATGTAAAGTGTTAAAACTTTTACTTTCAGCGTAGTTTTTGTTGTTGTTGTTGTTGTTGTTGTTGTTGTGTATGTTGAAGCCTAGCGAACCGGGCATGTAAATTAGCTTTTAAAGACCAACTCAAACTGGGGCCCGAAGAGAGTCAACAAGTGGCGCTGCGGGTTATTATATTGTGGTCACGTTCAACTCTGGCATCTGTTTAATGTTGTGTTACACTTTACACACACCGATCTATACACAAACAAACAGAGAGGGGTAGGCAGGAGGGGGGGGGGGGGGATAGAAGAGAGGGAGGTGGGGAGGTGTGTAAGTACTGCCAATAAAGTTAAACCTTAAGCCTGAGGTCTGGGCTCAGTTTTCGGCTAATTGTGTGTGCGGCTGCTGGTTACAGTGTCAGCCAGCAGTCTGTGCACATTATGCAATTTGTCAATATGTCGATGAAGAAATACATTGTAGCTAACTGACTAGCTGACTGACTGGTTGGCTTACATGGCGTATGAGCCCTGTCAACTTGATTGTTTATTTAATAATTTTTGTTGTAATCATTTTATGGTTCGTGTTTGCGCACTTATGAAATACATATATACAAATTGTAGTCCCCATAGACCTATGCGAGATGCTATATATATAAATTCAAATAGCTACAAATTAGGCAGTTGTCTGCGATGTGTAATGTGATCTATGACAGATAATTGTGGCACGTGCTATCTGCATATGTTAATCTGTAATTGCAGCAGTATCTCGGCACAATAGATCTGTTAATGCTTGCTAATATGGCTAATGAGCGACAGACGCTGGTCGCCATCTGCCATCGGCAGGCGAAGGCATTATTAATTTAAATAGCATGTCGACGAGGCACGCAAATGCCTGACAGACACACAGACAGACAGACAGACAGAGACAGAGACAGTTACACATGCAATGGGCCAACCTCAAATTGGTGTTGGTGTGGGACCCACTGGCAGGCAACAACTGCAGCAGCAGCAACTACAACAACAACAACAATTACAACAACAACAACTACAACAACAACAACTACAACAACAACTACAACAACAACTACTGCATTATTTCACACATTGCTCGGTTTGATTATTTGATAGGTTCGCTGACAGTTAAGAAATGTAAAGCAATAAATACCTTTGCGTGTCGCAGTTTGATGGCGCTTTTTTTTATTTCGATTACTTTTTTTATGGGTTGGCTCGCTGTGATTTGTGAACTAGCTCACCAGTGGAACCATTAGCAGTTCATTTGCATGAGGCGGCACTTTCAAAGGAGACCACTTTTTATAATCTCATAAAGAGGTGTTGACCAGCTTGTCATGAAAAATTATTATATTTGTGCAAGATGATGTTAAAGTTTGCACAAAATTAAATATTTTATGCAGCTGTGAAAAATAATAAGTGTATTTGACGGATAGAAACAATACATAACACAACAATTTAATTAGTTTGTATACCCCTAACCCATTAAAATGGGTAAAAAGGGTATAATGGTTTTGTGCAAATGTATGTAACAGGCAGAAGAAAGCATCTCCGACCCCATAAAGTATATATATTTTTGATCAGGATCAACAGCCGAGTCGATATAGCCCTATCCGTCTGTATGAACACACGGATCTCAGAGACTATAAGAGCTATCGACTTCAATTTGGAATATAAGTTCTTGTGTACCATGCGCAGATCAAGTTTGCTTTATTTTATCGACAACTGCCTCAGTTTCTGAATTATCGATACATTTCGGTTTCCGATAGCAATAAATTCCACAATTTAAGAAGCTTCTAATTTATACGTAAAATGCTTATACATATTATTGATCAATTGCCAAAATTTCATTAAGATCGGATAAGAAACACCAAAGTTATAGTCGAAAATATATTCTCATATTGATCTTCTTGCTGTCAGCAGCCGCAAGCATTTTCTGTATACATAAATAGGCAAGCGCATGTGTGAGAAAGAGATGGCATGTTAATCGACGCTATCGTCAATATATTTGTGTGTATACTGCAGAGCCCCGATAACTACTATGTCTGTATGTATGTGTGAGTAAAAATACTCTGTAAGAAATGCACTTGCAGAACTGAACATTTGAGTGCAAATCATCTTAAAGACAAATTGGCCAATAAAACTAGAATAGATTTAACAACTTGATTAAGAGTATACGTAGTCGAGCCAACTCGACTACAGCATATTACTTGTTTTAGAACATAGATAGATCTTCAAAGTTGAAACCATCAAATATCATTTTTACCCAAACGAACAGGTCACATTTTGCATGAAATAATCAAAAAGAATTTAGGACTTGATTTAAAATTTAAGCTACTTCTTTAAGTGAAAAAAAATTACTATAATATAATCAGCAATATCACAAGATGTAATCCGAATATCGTTATAATATTGCTGAGCAACTAAAAGCAAAAATGATTAGAATAATTATTAAGTAAGATGAAATGGAGTCACAGTCAAATTACAAATGTTGCTCACTTTCACGTTTAGCAGAAAATTACTTGTTGCCTCAGCTCAGCTAGAAAAGATAAGATTTGTGCAATTTGGAGCATTTTGAAGCATTTTGGAGCACGTAGTTTAGCGATTTCAAATGTAATTTACATAATTTGTGTGCTACCAACAGTTGCTTATGCCAACAGCCCATGCAGTAGTTCCGGCCAAGTTAACGAAACAATAGAAAATAAATAGATGTGGGTCTCAACTTAACGTATGCAAATGTTTATATTTAAAGTTAGGCGAATGCTTGTTAAAATTGATTAGTGTATTTTAGGCATTTGACGCTATTGTTTCAACAAATACGCAATGCACATAGAATTAAACAAATGACAACAATCTATAAGTATAGCCCTAAAATATATATAAATATATGATATGTGTAAAACATATTTTATAGCTTGGGAGGAGTGCCACCTGTTATTTTTTAGGCGTGTAATTTGTTAACTCTGCCTTTTGTTGGGCCAACATGAGTTGGCATTTATTCTGGGCAGCTTATTAGGGAGCAGCTCCATCTCGCTCCCACTTCCCCTTCCCCTTCAACTCCTCGTATGCTGCTCATTTATCATTTTTTAGTGTGACAAACAAATAAAACGAAAAGTTGACAACACTCAAATCGCTCATTTGTTGTCATTTGTCTGCCTGTCTATTTGTCTATCTGTCTGTCTGTCTGTCTGTCTGTCTGCTTGTCGCTGCTTTTATTGTTTTTGTTTAACTGGTTTGTTGTTGTTTATTTTGTATTTCATTTTGACTGGCATTTAAGCATCAATTTCAAATCGCACATCAGCTGCCGACTTACGCGTGGCTGAACAACAGCTACAATATATATATATATATATGTATATGTATGTATGTACTTATACGATATACATATATCAGATTTAAACTGTCTATATACATATATATTACCCGTTTCACAGCACATAAATTCTGAGTAGCTGTTTAACAGTTGCATTCGGCATCTCAGCAATCACAATTGCAATTTATGATCCAAAGAATATATAATTTCATTCGGTTTTCCTGCTTCACAGTTTCTCAAACTAACTAACCGCAAAATGCTTAACTGGAGAGCCCAGCCACTAGACAGGGTCATAACAGGAAATTTGCTGTCTGCCACTGTGCGTGGCGCCACGGCCGGGGGGCTGCAGCTGAAGTGACTTGGCGAAAATCTAATAATGGCCGCAGGGCCAAAGTCGACAATGTTCTTCTGGCCATCTTAAGTCAAAGTTGAGTAGTTTATGAAGTGGGCCCAGGGAGAGAGAGAGAGAGAGAGGGAGGGAGGGAATGAGATAGACAGACTGGACAGACTGAAGGACATGCTGCTATTGTAGAAAGGCCTTAAATTGTTTGTTGATTTGTTGTTCCTGCAGTTGTACATTTATGGCCTGGTTCTAACAGCGGCCATTATTATCTGGCCATAAGTAATATTAATAGTGCGGTTTTAGCCCATATCGTTGCGACCAATTTTCATTTGCTGGCGCATTCCTGTTTGTTCACAACAATTGCGGCAAATTGCGCCCATCATTTATCACCAGCCACAAAAATTAACAGCACAAAAAAAACAACAACAAAAAGAATCAAAGTCAATGCAATTATATGTCTGACCATGAATTGCAAAGATTTGCATATGAATTAAACGAGAGAGGAAAATACAAAAAAAAATACATAAAAAAATCAAATGCTAATTTCCAATTGCGATTTCCACAGACAGCAATAAATCTGTTTGAGACAAAAGCGACAATCTTAAGTACAACTTACACGGAATCATAAAGAAGCGCCTGCTGAAGCTCGAAATCTGAAATAAGATCTTCCGGTGGCGTATACGTAATCTCAGTCAGCTGCTGCTGCTGCTGCTTTATGCACGACTCAAATTACCGTTTGTGGTGCGGCAAAAAAAAAACACACACACACAAAAAAGCAAAGCAAAAAAAAATCACAATAAAACAGATGTTGTTGTTGTTGTTGTTGCTGTTGTTGTTGTTGTTGTTGGCTGCTGCTGTTCTACATAATGCGCATAATAATTTCGCTCATTTAAAACGTGTCGGCCAGCCAAAAACTGACTGACAGACAGACAGACACACACAACACACACACACAAACACACACAACACACATACACACACACACACATAGAGTAATGCCGCTTAAGCAGACACCATAAATAAAAGAAGAAAGAGCAAAATACAATGGGATTTCGACGGAATTTGCATTGCGTTCTACAATGAAAACGGGAAGCTGTTCAGCTAATTGCAACGTTTCAAATTTCGCGTGTTACTCAACAAAAACCGTATCCAAGTGCCACATAAAATACAAAATCTCATTTTTTAATCACCCACACACCTGAGAATTATTCTGATGTGCAGACAGTGTGTAGAAAGGAACTGATGCATGCCATGATTTGGCTAAGTACCAGGAAATTATGCGAGTAGGAAATGATATGCAGCGAATAACTAGATACATATACAGTGGTGTCAAGCTTATTTCAGATGGTGTCTAGCAAAAATTTTTATTGCCTGCCATAAAATAATTATACATTATTTTTCAAAAATTCCAAAGACCCATGGCAGGTACATGTATTGACCACCGAAATGAATATATGACCCTAATAAACTGGGATTTCCCCACCCGTTAGGTCGGGTTATGTAAAAAAGTACCGCTATTAAGATGAAAGGTTATTTCGGATGGTTACATTATGGACACCTGGGTGCCATAAAACCCGGATTTTTCTACCTAAAGTTGAATTTTTTCGTTAAGAATAGACCAATCCTCCGTAGCCAGTTTATTTTTTTCCTGCATTTCGGTTGCAATAAGCCAACAAGGACCATGGGCAAACTGACTTCCATTGAGCAAAGGAAACTCATCCTGGAACACTTAAAAATCGGATATTCATATTGCCAAATAGCTAAAATGGTCAAACTAAACACCTTAACTGTATTCTACATCATTTGGAGTTTCGTGGACGAAAATTGGACAGAGGACAAGGGCGGAATTGCACCAAACCCGATTTTCACCGAGCAGGACGAGCCAAGGATCATCAAGATTTCAAGGGGAAATCTTAAGCTATCGGCTCAAAAACTGACTCAATAGGTGCAGGATGAAATAAGGAAAAAGTTCAGTATGGGAACTGTGCTCCAAGTTCTGCGCAACCATGACTTTAAGGCCCGAGTACCACAGAAAATGAAATTTGTAAAAGCAAAAAATAGATGGTCGAGGATGACGTTCGCCAAAATCCACTTGGACAAGGATTTGGAGTTCTGGAACACAGTCATATTTGAATATGAGTACAAATTCAACATTTTTTGCCAGGACGGATGGAATTATATGTGGCGACACTCCAATACTGAGCTGAAGCCCAAACACTTAAAGGCAACAGTCAAGCACGGCGGAAGAAATGTTTTGGTATGGGCATCTATCTCGGCAGCCGGTGGCGGAAATTTGGTGATTATTGAAACAACAATGGACAAGAATGTGTACTTTGATATACTAAAGGAAAATTTACTCCAAAGTGCCGAGAGGCTGGAATCCGACGACCTTTCCGGATCGACCAGGACAACGACCCCAAGCATAAGTCCGGAATAGTACAGTCCTGGCTTATCTGGAACTGTCCCCACATCATAATTTCACCGGCCCAGCCTCCAGACTTAACTGTTATTGAAAATTTGTGGGCTCTGCTGGAAAATAACATCCGGAATCACAAGATATCCCACAAACAAGATCTCAAAAATGCTCTCCTGGATGAGTGGAGCAGGATCAGCCCAGAAACTACCCGGAAACTGGTATCTTCCATGAAAAATATGTTAAGCGAAGTTGTTAAGGCTAAAGGATATCATACTAAGTATTAACATCCTTATTTAAGTTTTTATACCCCAAATATGTAACTTTTTTTATGACCATCCGAATTAAGCTTTCATATGTATTTTGGATATGTTTTCAATTTTTGACTAATTTTAGTTAATTAATTAATGTTTTAATAAAAACTAAAGTTCCTTTTTCAAATGTGATATAACATTAAACAAATTGGCATTTAAACATTTTGCGTTTTTTTCCTTGTTTAAACTTTATAGTACTTTAAAATTTTTGCTAGGCATCATCTGAAATAAGCTTGTCATCACTGTATATAACTATGTATATATTTTTCCATTGGCAATTGTGTCAACACTTAATGTACTTTAAGTGCCATCAGAGATGTGGGGAACAGAGCAAACAGTCAACTAAGCGGCGATCCAATGGCAGCTAAATAAACAAAATGATACCTCAGTATCATTAATTCAAAATATTGTGTAATTTGAGCATTTGATTATTATTTTTGTTTTAATCTAAAATTAAATCAAAGCAAAATAAAACAAATAAATTGCACACTGTGTCAATTGCTGTATAATTTTACCAAATATACATATTTATTGGCAATCTATAAAACATATTAAATATTTTGTGGCATATCAAATTCAAATAAATAGATACAGATTTTAAAACAGTAGAATAATTAACACCCAAAAAAACTAATTTGAATCTATGTAAAATAGTTGTAAACACTTTTATCAAATTTGCCAAATCTATTTTTAGACAAGTTAGTGTTTTTGCAACTTTAACTCTCTACCAAGTAGCAGCTGCCTAAAACGCTTAACAGTTTTAGTTTATTTTCACTTCCGGCCAGTAAACTTATATCTAGATAAATGTCTGTTTGTGTTTTGAAATGGACACAATGTATATAATTGAATCGCATTTTGCAGTGACAAAATGAGGCAGGAAACAAAATAATTTTGGGATACGAAAGTGCGTGGGACACAGTGCGTATGATTAATGCAGGCACATATTTAATCATTTTTCATCGACCAAACTGACAGCAGACAGTAGATGACATTGGATGCTGGCAACACGCCCACCAAAGGAGGCAACAATTTGTGTTTGTTGCCTTAAAGGCGAAAACATGGTCCAATGAAATTAAAGAGCTGCCTGGGGCCCAGTTGACAGTTGGCTGGCAATCAGAAATAAATGAAAGGACACGACACAATCGACTACCAGTGACAAAACCCTACCCACTACACAGAATGGGCAGACAGGCACACAAAAAAACAAAAAAAAAATAGAAAAGACAAACTAAAACTAAACTCATTTAACTTTTGCCGTATTTTGTTGGCATTTTACCTTGGCCGGCAAAAACACAACAAAACAACTGTTATCAAAATGTCATTCATTCAAATATGTACCACGAGGCAAGGATTCGTTGACTGGGGCTTCAGCATCAGCTTCGGTATTGCCTCCACACTCTCACACAGCAGCTATTGTGGAATTCTCATTACACAATTTGCCTTTTGTTGCTTCTACATCGTTGCAGTGCCCACCGACATCAGCAGCATCAGCAGCAGCAGCAGCAGCGGCAGCAGCAACAGCGCATCCTCTACAATTGTCACGGTCGCGGTCACGCCGAGTAGCATCAATTCTAGTTCCAGCAGCAGCAGCAGCAACCCCACTGGCGAATCGCTGTTGGAGCAACAACAGCCGCAGGGTAAGTGCCCCGGATTTATCTCGCCCCCCCACCCTTTTCCATTTTCGGCACTGATCCAAACTAACAACCAAACAATGTCTCACTCCATTTGGGTATAGGCCAATGTCTGCTGGACGGCCTCTGGGTGTCTGAGACGACGGTGCGCTGCGAGAAGCAGGCGAGTTGCCGCGCCATCCAGCGCACAGGACATTGTTGCCCCGATTATAAATGCGGTAAGTTTGCATTCATGCAAATGGCGGCTGTTGCAGCTCACTTCCTCCACTTCCCCCGCAGACATCATTTTTTGGGATTACATTTATTCTTCTCTTCCGCAGATTGCGAAAAAGATGGCAAAACTTATGCGAATGGTTATAAATTGGTTGATCCGGATACGCCATGCACCGTATGCTACTGCAAAGGTAAGCAAGGAGAGGGATAGATGCTGAAATATTACATTTAAATATATTATCAGCATCTGAATAGTATGTTACATTTAAAACTATAAGTGAAACTATAGCTATTACTCCTTTTGATCCGGCTCAAAATCTCGAATGAACAATTTATTTGGCTTCTAAATTATTTAAAACAAGATAGAACGTTGCAGTCGGACGTAACCGACAGCGGAATACTATTATACCTTAATTTGTGTACAGTTAAGAAATACTTGAATTCCGGGGATATGGGCGTTTATCGGTTTTGGGGGCGGGAGTGGGCGTGGCCCAAAAAATTTTGGAGTTCGATCTTAGTAATATACCTTCTAAATTTGGTAACTGTAGCTCTTAAATTGCGGGAGATACAGGCATTTATCGTTTTTGTGGGCGGGAGGTGGGCGTGGTCCAAAATTTTTTTTCCACATTTTTGAAGGTTGTTACTAGCAGTATACCTTTAAAATTTGGTGACTTAAGTTTTCAAATTGCGTGAGATATATGGGTTTATTGATTTACACCAACAGGTGTATCGGTTCAGGTAGGTGGAGTGGGCGTGGCCATCTAATTTTTGTATCGATCTTTGGGGGAGTTACCAGTAACATACCTGCAAAATTTTGCGACTCTAGCTTGCAAATTGCGGCAGATATGCGCATTTTAAATTTCTAGGGACAAAGTTCCTGGGGGCGGCGGATGTGGGCGTGGTCCAAAAATTGGTATGCCAATCTTTGGAGGAGGTAACCAGCAAATTACCTTCCAAATTTGTTTACTCTATCTTTAAAATGTTCGGAGATATACGGTGTTATCGATTAACAATCGGAATTGTCGATTATAGGCGCAGGTGTGGGCGTGGCACCACAAATTTGTTATCGATTTTTAAAGGCGACTACCAGTAATATACCTACAAAATTTGACGTTCCCTACTCCAAAAACTGCGGAAGATATAGCCATTTGAAAATTTTAGGGGCGGGGGTGAAGGGGGCGTCGGAGGTGGGCGTGGCATATGCCGATCTTTCAAGGACCTCGCCAACAACATACCAACCAAAATTGGGGACTGTATTCATTAAATTGTAAGAGATATGGGGACTTATCGATTTGCTAAAATCGATTTTCGCGGTTTTCTAGCTCCCTAGTGGACGTAGGTCCAAACCCAAGACACTTTAACTTTTGAGGGTACTTTCCAATATACGTTCCAAGTTTCAAGTGTCTATCTCTAAGGGTGTCGGAGGAACGCGCGTTCATACGGACGGACAGACGGACAGACGGACGGACGGACTGACGGACAGACGGACAGACAGCATGACGGACATTGCACAAAACCAATATACTATTATACCATTTTGGTATAATAGTATAAAAATTAAAATAAAAATAGTAATAACAATTATTATAATAATAAAAATAATATTTAGGTGAAAAGAGTATACTTTCCCCAAGCAATGCATATTTTGCCGATTTAGTCAAAGGAGAACTCAACTCGTGCAACACTTAATTTAGTCACATTTTCAATTATTGCAGGTGGGGAGATTGTGTGCAGCTCAGTGACCTGTTTCCGACGCGATGATTGCTTGCCCAAATACGTGCCCGGCCGTTGCTGTCCCGAGTATGACAATTGTCCAAGTGAGCACCCTCAAATCCTTAGCCAAATCTCCATAATTGTTAACCATTCCCATTCTCTCTCTCTCTCTCTCTGTCCCTCTCTCTGTAATAGTTCTGGACAACAATCCACCGTTGGGCAGCGAATTGAATAACGTGGCGCCGTCAACCACGAAGCCAATGCCGTCTGCACCGCCAGCTGGCTTCAATTGGAACATAACCATCAAGGAGATAACTAAGCCGACTGAAATTCGCATTACGGATGACAATCACAAGGTCAAGCAGACGATACCCACACGCAAAGCTCCAAGTACCGAGGCACCTACGACAGCAGCAACAAGCACAACTAGCGCCACAACAACAAACCCATCAACAACAACAACAGTCGCAGCAACAGTTGCATCAATTGATGCAAGTGAAGCGCCCCCAACAACAGCAGCAGCAGCAGCAGCAACAACAACGTCTAATGCAGCAATGGAAACGACAGCAACACCAACGCTTAGCACAGACACAAACCCACAAAAAGCACTTCCAGCCAGTGGCAATGACAGCTTAAAGCTTATCGCCTCTGTCGGCTACGTTGAGAGGCCGCTCAGCAACAGCAACAACAACAACAACAATAACATTGTGGGACAGCCACTGAAACCGTTAGTCAGCTATACAGGAGATGGCTTGCAGCCGGTGGCAGAGAATGATCCCAGCAAGGTAAACATCAAGAGGGAGTACACCACAGAGGGCGTGGCAATTGCTGCTGGTGCAGATTCCACATATCTACAGAATGGTTTCCAAAATGCGCTCGTCGATAACAATGCTGGTGGCATTGCCGTCGAACTGGAGCCGGATACAGCGGGCAGCGATAATATATACCACATCATATCCACAACGGAGGGACCCAGCAGCGTGGGTAGCAGCACCGAGCATCAACTGAGCACAGAGGGCATAATGCACATTTCCGAGGAGAGCTCCACGTTGGGCAGCAACAACATCTCGGAGTTTGAGTCAAGCACAGAGGGTTTGGTTCCAGCCAGCAGCAGTATGAGCAGCAGTAGTGAATCACCCGCGTCGAGTACAACACATTCCTTGCATCACATGGAGGAGGATGAAGTGCCGCAGGTGGAGTCGAATCCAGCTTATCCATCGCTGCCCGAGGATGATTTCAGTTTGCGCGATGTTAATTTTCCGCTCGTCGAACTGGAAGAGCTGGTCGAGGTGGAGACCAATAAGGATGAGCAGCGCAGCATTGCCGGACCCTTTGAGCGGGACAATAAACGCTCCAAGCCGGTCACGGATAGCATCCTGGATGCCAGTGGCAATGGCAGTGGTAATGGCAGCGGCGGTGGCAGCGGTGACATGGAATTCTATCAATCCTTGGGCTCCACAACCGAGTACATGCTGGCCCAAGCGTCCGGCCAAGAGAAGGTGGCCATGTCACAGGTGCCGCTAATGTACAGCGCCGAGGATAACTCCGCCGAGACGCACATTCAAAATGTTAAAGAGCTGTCCAAGATTAGCGCCAGACAGAGGGAAAATGAGACGAGCGGCGAATTGGACAACGGCAGCGGAAATGGTGATCTTCGAGAGCCAACAACGCCGCGAGCAATCAGCATTCCAGCGCTGGACATCGATGAGTTGGGCTCGGGTGGTGGCCAGGCACCGAGCAGCACGGCAGAGGATCCCAAGGCAGATGCGGAGAGTCTCAAGTTGGATGAGAGCCAGGCAGAGCAGGTAGACAATGTGGCCAAAGCAAATAACGCTGGCAGGGAGTCGGCACGTGTCGAGAAGAGTCTCGTCGAGCAGATCGGTGGAGCGGGGGCCGATGCGGCAGTGGGTCAGCGTCTGGAGCGACTCTATCTGCAGCGAATATACTGAGCGCATTGCAAACAGGTAGCACAACAAATTTTTGGTGTATATACATACTATATAATACATAGCAGAGCTGTAATTTGCATAATTACCGTAACAATTACCGCTGCAGTTAATTCAGTAATTAAACAAAATGAAATATGCATGAGTAAAGTGCATTAAAACTGTTGCAATTGCTTAACAAATTGTGACTATAGTTAAGTAATTGACATGGTAATTAAACATTTACCAAGTAATTAAACTAATGGATGCGCATTACTCAAGTAATTGAAATTGTTTCTATTATTTTCATACTGAAATAATTGTTAAACGTATGTAATTAACGAAAATAATTATTACAGCTCCAACAAAAAAAAAACCTAATAGAGTTGATTAGCGATATCGATAACCAGTTATCGATTTTTTTTATGCGTCGTTAAATCCAACAGCATAAAGTCTTAAGTTTAAGTAGCAAGAAACGAGAGCCACATTAAAAATTTCTAAATTTCGTAAGCTGCAAATACAATTTTTAATGCAAATCTCACTCTAGCGTTATGCGAATTAAAACTTGAATTTATTTAGAGATTAAGCCACTAATAATTAGCAACAATTATATACAAATCAACGAAAATATGATTGAAGTAAAACAAAAATATTATACAGAAAACATATGTAAAGCTGGGCTCCCCAAATGCAATAAATATATTTTTATTTACTTTTCACAATTTGCACATTGCATGCAAAGGAAATTCATAGTTGTAGAATTTATTTATTAACATATAAATAAAGAAATCTTTTTTGTACTTTAAGAACACAGAAAAAAAAAACAAAAATATTCACATTGATACGCCCACACACACACTCACACATATAAAGCGACCACACAAAATTATTACACTTTTTATTTAACTTGTTTTATTTACTATGAATTTATTTAATATTTAATTTATTGCATAAAACGAAAGGTATAAAAAAAAAACAAACAAACGAATTGCAAATGCTCTAGTGATGTTTTTTTAAAGCAAATTATATAGTCCTCTTCGATTTGAAAAGCTTTTAAGTTTAGACTGAATATTGAAAGTTTTAATTTAAAGCAAATAATTTAATTATAATTTATAAACTTATTAAATAATCTAACAACCACTTTCAACGCAAATTATACAATTTAAAAATTAACCCAACAATTTATTTAAATATAATAAAAGTAAAAAGTGTCAAAAGTGCAGTCATTTTTAAGTTTTTAAGCCGAAAAAATATATACATATATAAATATAATTAAACAAAAAAAAATTAATTCAAAGTAAAAGATAATTTATTTAGGTGCGAAAAAAAGTGTAGTTATGTTAAGCATAAAATAAACGCACAATTATTTCAAAAATACAAATGTATGAAGATTTAAAAGTTGACTTTAACTAGCGTAAATTTAGTATCAAGTTCATTTTCATGTGTACGCATAATAATAAAAGAATATAAATAGTAATAAAAGTTGTATTGATGATTCTGATTTGGGTTTGAGAAGAGTGGAACTAAAGATGCAATATGCGTAGCAACAATTGCGCAATTGGACAAACCTACAACAACAACAACAGCAACAACTTGACTTTTCATTAAATATGCAAGTGCATGCGGCGGCAATTACCACCAAATTAAATGAACAAAACGTAGACAAAAAAAAAAAAAAAAAAAAAATGAAGTGCCACATCAACAACGAATGTTGCATCACAGGCAAAAGCTGCCACAACAACAGCAACAGAAGCAGCAGCAGCAGAGACCGCAAAGAGCGACTCAGTTTACCCCTCGAGCAACAGCAACAACAACGACCAAAATTTATTGAATTGAATAATGCACAATACAGTGAAAATAAAAGTAATTTCGACTTATGTAACAAGGTTGAGGAGCTGCAAAACGAACTTCGAATTCATTTCGTATGCGCCACCAGATCCCAAATGGGAGAAAGTCTTCGTCGTCGTCTCGATCTTCGTGTTGTATGTTTTTTTGTTAGACGCAATCCCAGCCAAACACTTTCGTTTGGAGGAAGTAACTGGTTTGGAGGAGCCTAGACTTTCGCTTTTGTTCACAGTCGATTCGAAAGAGCAGAAGTCATCATTTGTAATACTATTTTTGTCTATGTATTATTATTATTTTTATTTTAGTTTGATTTTTTTTTTTTGGGTGTGTTTTGTAAAACTTAACAAAAATATGATGAAAACCAAAATGGATTGATTTATGATGTGAGTGTTGGCGACGTCTAGTTGCGTCCAATTTGATCGACCTGCGACTGCAGATTGTTTATCACCTCCGATGGCACCGTATCGCCGAGGATATCAAAGAGATTGATGCGCTGGTTGCCGGGTATCTGCTCATAGGCGCCCAGCTCGATGCCCTCCTGCACATTCTGGATTTGTGCATCCTTCGGTATGAGCAGTGTCTGCTGTGCCTGCCTAATTGCCTCATTTGTGTAGGCGGCTCCCTCACGGGTCTGGGGCAAGCAGCTGACGCTGCTGGCCAGCAGCAGCACAGACATCAGTGAACACAGCGCGTAGAATTTCATGTTTGTCGACTGCAAAAGTTGCGCGTTTTATTATATTTAATTTATTTTTTTTTGTTGTAACACACTCTCGACGATGACTTACCTGCCGCGTGAGCTTTGTTGTAATGATTTGGCTGCGCAGGCGCCGCACGCTTTTTATAAGCTGAGCCAGCGCTGGAAGTGTGGCGTCTGGAAAGTCGCTGGCACCGCCAAACTTTTCGCTTGATTATTTCTGGTTTTTTCTCTTTTTTGTTTTTTTTTTGACAAGAAGATGAAATCAAAAACATATCTTCCACTGGAAGTTTGTGTTTTTTTTGCCAAGTGACCCATAAAAGTTGATTATTTTTAGATTATTTTTAGGCATTTGTCCACTTTTGTTGCGAAGGTTAAAACACAACAGAAATGTCAAGAGGCGCTTAACCTTCTCATGCACGCTTCCAGTGCAGACCCAGAGCCGTGGGACGAGTGGCAACAACTTGTTGTTCAAGTGTGGGCATTGCTATCTGGTTCATTAATGATCGCGGCCGGCCAGTATTAATAAACTTTAACAATTGCGCACGGCTTGGTTTGCTTGCAATCCATGGTTGTTTTTTTTAATATTTTTGCGTAAGCCATCAACATTTGCAAAGCACATCATCAATGTGTGTTTTTTTGGTATCTTCTTTGACAGCGCAGCTTATCCATATTAATTACAAAATGATTAGCTCTTCGGTATTTATCACTTTCTTTCGCATTGCATAAGAGCATAAACGATTGAATAACATAAGTATGAGCAATTTAAATAATAAATTTGAGGTTTTTTTTTTAATTTAAGCTATGCCATTGGTGAATCCCAGTTAGAGATTTCATTTTGCCATTTATGCATCGCAGTATATTTAAAAAAAATTTAACTAACGTAACTTTCGCGGTATATTTAAAAAAATTTGACTAACGATAGCATAATTTTAAATTTTTTACGCCGAGTTGGCAGTTCCGCTTACCTTAAAAATCTATCGAGTTGCCACCGCGCGCACGAAATCGATATTTCGGTGCTTTTGCGCATCACTAATTTGTTTGTGGTCCACCACAATAAATCGCCGATTTATTTAACAAATATTAATTTCTCATCCAAAACGTGAATAAGAAATTATAAAAGTTGAATCTAGCTACAGCGCCCAATTAGCGCAAGGATCAAGAGATAGATTAATTATCTTGCGCTGTCGAATAAGAGCATCATAAGTGATACAAAAAGGCGAAACTGAAACGCACGTGTATCGCAAGATGGAAGCAGAGAACGGCGAGGGGCAGGTGCAGGTGCACCTAAAAACCAAACAAGAACAGTAGGAAAATAATAAATACAGGTTATTTATAACTAATATATACTATATAATTTTAGCTATGCTGTACCGGATGTACCATATGCGATCGAGGGCAGTGTTTCCACAACGGAACTGAATATATTTCTGAATGCGCTGCTGCAGAATAAAAGCGGCGCCAGTGTTGACTTTGATTTCCTCGTCTTCGATGAGTATCTGCGCGGCCGTTTGTGCGATCATCTGCGAGAGAAGGCCATCAGTTTCGAGGATGCCATCGAAATTGAGTATGTGGAGCGTTTCCCAGCGCCAGAGCCTCAGGATTGCCTGTTGCATGACGACTGGGTATCGGCTGTAAGGGCGTCCGGCAAATGGATCCTCACTGGCTGCTATGACAACACCATCAACATCTGGACTAACAAAGGCAAGCATTTACTCACCATTCCGGGACATACGGCACCTATAAAGGCAGTCGACTGGTTATCGCTGGACGAGGTGAATGGACGCTTTGTGTCCACCTCACAGGATCAGACAGCGATGCTCTGGCAATGGAACCTTGACTCGAATGCCGTCGAATGTGTCTCTGTGTGCAAGGGCCACGAACGTAGTGTCGACAGCGTGGCTGTCAGTCCGGATGCACAACGCTTTGCCACCGGCTCATGGGATACGATGCTCAAGCTTTGGTCTGCTGAACTGGAGGATGCCGCCGAGGGAAGCGCAAAGCGTGCCAAAGAAAGCGGCGTTCGCGTAAGTTGCTGCAGGAGATTGATTTTGCCCAGACTTGTATTACTCCAAAGCTAATATTTATTTTTGTCATTTGCCATTCTAGACACCCAAAATGACGCTGCAGGGTCATCGGGAGTGCATTTCGGCAGTGCAGTGGATGGATGGCAACACACTGCTCACCGGCAGCTGGGATCACACACTCAAGGTGTGGGATTTGAATTTGGAGGGCATCAAGACAGAAATATCGACCAATAAATCAATATTCGATGCAAGCTACTCGAAATTGAATCGTTTAATTGTCACCGCTTCGGCTGACAAGAATCTGCGTCTATATGATCCACGCACAAATCGTATGTCAAATTATTGGATTCCTAAATTAATTATCAATAATATATTTTATATATTTTTGCAGAGGGTTCTGTGGTTCGTAACACTTATCTTGGCCACAATGCTTGGGTGCAGACGGTGATGTGGTCGACAACGGAGGAGTTTCTCTTCGTCTCCGGCTCGTATGACAATCAGAATAAATTGTGGGATTGCCGAAGTCCCAAAGCACCGCTTTACGATTTGCTGGGACATGGCGAAAAGGTTCTCGACATTGACTGGTCTAATCCCAAATATATTGTGTCTGGTGGTGCCGATAACACTGTGCGTGTCTTCAAATCGCGCAAAGCAACAGTCGAACATATGGAGACGAAGTAACATTTTTTGACATAATATCATTTATTATATATATAGTAAAACTGTTAGAATCCGCTAAGTTTAAATAAAAGTGTACATTTATTTTGCTACAATCGACTATCGACTACAATAATTCGCAACAGCTACCGGCGATATATTGCACAGATCTAGGCACGACTATCGATAGCGACGACACTGCATCGATACTAATTTGACAACAAAAGAAACAGCTAAAGCGGTCGAGCGCTTGTCTGCCTGCCTGCCCGACAACCACAACGACGACGACGGCCAACAATTTCTGAAAATTTAATGTAGCTGCAAGTTTAACAATAAAATAATTAAGAATCGTCACAATTCAAGTGTAAAGTGCAACCAACAACAACAAATTAAGAACAGAAAAGTGTTAGACCAGCAAGAGAAAGAGAGAGAGGAGAGAGCGAGCGAAGGCAACGGCAGGGAGCAGAATAATTTGCAGTGTTTTCGCGACGTTTTCAACTAATCAAAAATTGTGTGTGTGTTTTTGCAAAAGGTGCGTATTGTACAATTAACCCCATGCAGATTCTTTGTCTCAATGCGCCAATGTGTGTTTGCTTGTGAGTGTGTGTGTGTTGTTTTTACAACAATTGTGCAATCAATGCTGGGTATGTGAGGGGTTGGCGGCGTGTAGGAAACGCGTTTTGCAAATGTCTGCACTGAAATGCTGATTGATTTTTTTACACACACTGCGTGCAGCCGCGTGCAAGCAACAAACATTTGTGCATATTTGATAAACGCTAAAATTAAACATAGCACACAACGCATACATTGTCATGGCCAATGGCAAACTCCAAACTGCTGATTCTCTCCCTGTGTTGGCTGCTGCTGTTGCAGTAGCAGCATCGGTAGCAGCAGCAGCAATGCTTGCCAAAATGGCCGCTTGCCTCTACGCCTCTCTTTCTGCACGGGCAGCGCGCTCCGGCGATTAAATTGAATACGCTGGGGCCTTAAATGGATAGATTGTGGCATGGGTCTCTTTTTTATTTATTTTTTTTTTGTTTGTTTTACAGTTTGGTTGAGTTTTTTTTGTTTATCAAGAGGCGGGTCAAGGACCTGTCGCAAGAGGCAAGAAGCTGCTGCTGCTGCTTCTGCTTCTGCTGATCCATTGATTCCGTATTTGGTTCGACTTATCGTTTAACAATGCTTGCTATAAATTTAATTCTTGTCTTGCTTTTTACCTTTTGATAAAAAAAAGACATTTTTGGCTGGGTGGCAACGCTGCTGTCTCAAAACCAGTCGACTTCAAAACAAACCAATAAGTTGAATTGTGGAGTTGTTCTTATTTGTTAACCAGCTTGTTTACTTTTATCGCAAACCTGTCAAATGGATCTTGCACAGTATTTTCCATTTCACTAAGCTTAAGTTAAGTTTAAAGCAAGTGATTGCTTGTGATTTTTGTATTGTGCTTTAGCAAGATGCTTCAATGGGATCGCAAACATATAAGTTAAACCATCTCAGCAAAATGCACTGCTTACCACAAATCTGACGCTTTTCGATTTTTATTTGTAGCCTTACTTGGGAACTGAGACACACCAACAAGAGAAAAGACTGTAATACGCGTCATGTCTTCAACTCCAGCAGCGGCGTCTGGTGCTGGCAGCAGCGCCACAAACACCAGCGTTGCGGCCACATCCGCCGCCAGCTCCTCCAGCAGCACTGTCTCCACCAATCAATCAACAGCCGCCAGCACTCCAGCACGCGGACGCGGTGGCGCCAATACGAATGGTGGCACTGCTGCCACCAATGCGGCATCGGGCAGCAACAATTCGACGGGATCGGGAACCAGTGATGAGCCACGCAAGGATACTAAGTCAACGCCTAGAATATCAAAAGCACTGGGCACCTCGGCCAAGCGCATACAAAAGGAATTGGCTGAAATCACATTGGATCCGCCGCCCAATTGCAGTGCCGGACCCAAGGGCGATAATCTATATGAATGGGTCTCAACCATATTGGGACCGCCTGGCTCCGTGTATGAGGGTGGAGTTTTCTTTCTGGACATACATTTCTCACCGGAGTATCCTTTTAAGCCGCCCAAAGTCACATTTCGCACACGCATCTATCACTGCAATATAAATAGCCAGGGCGTTATTTGTCTGGATATATTAAAGGACAATTGGTCGCCGGCGCTGACCATATCAAAAGTTTTACTCTCGATTTGTTCCCTGCTCACAGATTGTAATCCTGGTGCGTAACAAATGAAATATGTACATTACCTTGTAAATAACATTTATTTATATATATATATTTTTTTGTTTAATGCAGCTGATCCTTTGGTTGGCAGCATTGCCACGCAATATTTGCAGAATCGTGAGGAGCACGATCGAATTGCGCGTCTTTGGACAAAGCGGTGAGTAGAAGGAGCGGCTGATCAATAGATCTAGACCAATGATTCCCCCCTCTCTTCTACACAGGTACGCAACATGATGCGCAAATCTCAGCATTACACACGTACCACAAGCTGCAACAAGAAACGAAAATTCGCAAATTATAAATATATATATTAAAGTACGCTAACTATTAACTTAACAACAAAACATACAAGTCAACAACAACAACAAAACAGACGACAACAACAAAAACAACAACAACAATCGTAAATAGCTAAACCAAACCCCATTAGAAAAGGGGCAAACAAAATCTTACTGTATTTGTTAATTTGTCATTATGCTAAATACACAAAAAACACTTACGAGTTTCATACATATGTATAATTATTTATGCAAGCTAAAAGTGAAAGTAATTGATTAGTTGCAAGTTTAATTTTTTTGTTTTATTTGTTTTAAAGACAACACTTAAAAATCTATCGAAAACACAAATAAAGCATACCGAAACTGAACTTTGGCATATGAACTAATCAACTACATAAATAAATAATTATAAATACCATTAGTTTACATTATGAGTATCTGTACAGTGTTAAGTAAAAATGGAGCTAAACAACAACAAACTAACAACAAACAAAGCCTATTTTGGTAAATATACTTAAAACATGCTTAAAAACAACAACAAATAACAAATCGTCAGGGCAGTAAATTTTGTAATTTTGAGCAAATTTTTCATTATTATAAATTCCCATAGAACAACAAAGAACTCGTGACAAACAAAAAACAAAAACGTAAAAAGACTAGATCTAGAAACGAATTACAATATATTTATACAACAATTTAAGACACAAATGTTTCCAAATTGCAAAATTCTTTATGTTAATTTTAAACAATTTGATTTAGTTTTTCTTTTAATGTGATATCTGTAAGCGTCGTAATATTTGTTCTTTGGCTATTCTCGTGCTGTAAAAACTGTGTATTATTAATAAACAAAATGCGAGCAGTAATAAATATATAAATATGATATATGAAGATTACGCAAAAAATCGGAAATTTTGCGTGATATTTTAAACAAAACGAAATCAGAGTTTATAATAACATCGGAGACATACATAAAAACCAATAAAAACTTCCTATTATTTTGTAATTTTAATGACTCGATTTAGAGAAAACAAAATAAGAGAATGCATAAGAATAAAGGATAAGTTTATGAGCCAGAAAACTTGAATAAAAACGAAATAAAGGAAATTATTAAATAATGTAAAACATTACTATTAGTCGGTGGGGTGGAGATTGATAATCGCTGGTTCTTAAGAATTGTATCGCGTCATGTCCTTCGAATAATATGAAATTGAGAAATTTCAGTCGAAAGATTATCTTTTTTTCTCGGAAACCAGACGGATATCGTCAAACGACTTGGTAGCCCTGGTAAAGCAAATCGTTTGGCATAGTACTGCCCAGGATCAGCAAAGGTTTGACCAATTTATGATCTGAAAACGTTTTATTTAGATTTTTTGAAGGACAACCGAATACTCTTGAAAAGGCAAATGATTTGGCGATGTTTCTTTTCCTTCTTATCTACCCCTTGTGTAATTTTTGGACAAATTTTGGACACCTGAAACTTAGTGAATGCCAATCGATAATAATTTTCATGTGAGCTCAGTCAAGTTAAGAATAAGGCTGATTGACACGGTTTATGACCTTCAAAAATCTACAAGGATATCTAAGCTATAGTAATTTCATAGGTTTTTGGCCCGTCCTAAAAGTATGCTTTAAAATTTTAATTTTCTGAAAGTAGTTTGCAGCTTAAATTTTACTATCACCATAAAAGCATGCTCTAAAATTACATTTCTAAGCAACTAGAAACTCAATTTAAATGTAATTTAGTTGTTTACTACTTACCATTTTTTATGCAGTTAATATTAATTTGAATTAAATTTAAATCAATAAAACACAGTTGTTTGCATTCGTCTAGTACATTTATTATTATTTTGTTTGTCAATAGTCTCATGTTTTCATTTCATGTTTTATTTCATAATGCTTAGTTATTCAATATTTTCTCTAAATAAAAATATGCATTTCTTAAAATCCTAAACATTATTTATGTTTAATTTACTCGCGCACCTACTTGTAACTCAGCTAAACTGTGTCATAAAATCCATTTATATTGTACATATCATATCCATTGTATAATTGCATATCTATTGTGGAGCACGTGTGGATTGCTGGGGTGCTCGATTTGTTGTGTTTTATTATTATGTATGCAATGCATGTGACTTGTTAGTGTAAACTAAATATATATTTATATATCTTATTTGTTATCTGAATACAATTTATAGCTCATGCACCAGAACGGCTTTAAAACATGTATGTATTATAAAAATAATTGAATACACGAATTGCACTACATCAATCATGAGAAATCACACGAAATAATTATGCATTAAAGATTGGCCAACAAATACCGAATGCCATTCCTTCAACATACAGATGCAATTATGTAATAACTTTTCAACAGATACTACACATATATATACACACATATATATATATATATATACTTCTTATCTAAAATGCATTCGCATTTCTTTTGTGTATAATTAATTGATATATTTAAGGCATTATCGCTTAAAGTACGACGTTCTGTATTTAAACGTGGCTTATGTGGCATTACCAGATTCTTCTTAAGCTAAAACAGGAAATTAAGGAATTCGTTCTACGCTCGACGAGCTTTTAAAATACTCTTTATGTGTGAGACTCGATCATATTCATTACATTTAACTCTGATATGAGTTTTGTTTTGTTATATACTTTTCCATAATTTTGTTTACTTTTCTTCTATTCATTGAATTATTTAACATTCGTTTCCTGTTTATTTTTTTTTTTTTGTTTTACTCACACATTATTTCACAGCACAATTTCCATTGACAATTGTTAGTATATTGATATTATTAGTTCAGCTGCTTCTTGGATTTCTATATTATTATATATATTTTAAATACCCGCGTAAAAATGTTTATGCATAAGCAAAATTTGTATTTCGAAACCGAGATTGCACAATGAATTGAGTAAAAGCTTCAAGGGATACAAAAATTGGGAGTTTTTCATCATCACTCCTAAAAGTTGGATTTTGAAATAGTAGATTAATTATTTGTGGGCTTATTGGATTTGCAAATGACTCGAATTTTGGCAGCTGACAACATTTGTTCCAATCGATCTGAGCTAAGAATGTTAATAGAGGCTAATTATTAAATTGGGGTTTTCACTTTGTGGTTTGACTGCAATATTCGGCTATTTAAAAAACAGTCAAATAGCTCTTATAGTGTAAATGGTAAGTGTACAATATAAAATATGCCTATCACAAGGACCTAAGACTACAATATGTATCTACTATGCTTACACAATAAATAAACTATTTATAAATATTGTTTTTTTTTTTTGCAATGCTCCAAATATGAACTTTAGTGAACCGGTTTGAACATTTTGTAGTATAAAAAGATTATTTCTTGTTCTCTACAAGGAAAGTACAATTGAACACTTGGTTATAAGTACGGATAAAGCAGATAGTTGCTGCTTTCAAGGAAATTATATAGTCAGACATAGGGTTGCTCGATTCGATGCACTCATTTTGGACTGCACACATATAAACGACTGAATCAGCATAAGACGCTATGTAAGGCATTGGAGAGACTGCACAGGCAATGTATGCTCAGGAACATATTCAGCTATGTGACAACTACAAGCGGATCGAAGTCGACTCCTCGTAGTCATCGTTATCGTTAATCAGCTCATTGCGATCATCGTCGATCTGGATCTTGTGGTGCGACGTATTCCGCGTATGCTGCTGCTGCTGCTGGTTTTGGGCATTTGATGGTGCGGCGGCATCAATGGTGCTGCTATTGCTGTTGCTATTGCCACCTGGCAACATGCTGTAGTTAAGATCTTTCGAGTTGGTGCGGCGATGTCGCAGAATGCTGAGCCCACTCGACGAGGGCTCGGCTAAGGCAATCTGGCTATTCAGATCCTTGGAATTGGTGCGCGAATGACAACTCGATCCGCTGGCGACGTCTGTCTCATTATTGGAATTCTTCACTTTGGCCGCATCGCTCATCACGTTCTTCAGCAGATTGACATTCTTCTTGGGATTGCTATGATGCGAGTGTGGATGTCGCAGAAAGTCGGCATCAAAGCGTATGTTGTTGGGCATATAAATCTGATCGTAGCTGTGATTGCGCGAATGTTTCTTCACAAAGTGGCCACAGCCGGTGGTCAGCTCATCGTCGTCATCCTCCTCGGCACAATCCTGCGGCCGCAGCTGGTTCTGTATGTAGCGTATCGGCAGCGTTGGATCGTCGCGCAGCGTCTTGTGACGCACATCGTGCGGATTGAGATCCGTGGAGTGATTGCGGGTGTGCGACTGAAGCTTCTTCAGATTTCTGAACTTATCACCGGCGCCATCTACAACGCTGCTCGCCACATTGTGATCCTTGGCAAAGCTACGAATCATCTTCACATCACACGAAGCGCTGCGGAAATGCTTCTTGGACTTGGTCTGCGGCACATTGCAGGTGTTAGCCGCTGTCAACACTTGACCGCATTTGTCGTAGCTGCAAAGGATACCAGGAATTAGGTATTGTTTCCGACACATCCAAGGTGTCAGGGCAGACTTACCCATAGTCCAGCTGCATGGTGCGCGAATCGTTGCGAGAGTGCCGCAGGATATCGGTTGGTATGATCAGCTCACCATGGCCTCCAACAAAATTGGTGCTTGGATCGCCGCCAGTCAGCTTCTCCTCGAACACTGCAGATGATAAATTAAATAAAAAATACAATCAATCGAAAATATATTTTCCACATGCTTTAATTTATAGTATCGATGGTAACTTACGTTTGTCCAGGCTGATGATGGATCCAATGATGGGATCGCTGGCATTCAGCGGCTTCATTTTCTCGAGCTGCTTGCGCCTGCGCACCAGCCACCAATCCACAATGAAAATGAAGAGGGCAACCAGCTTAACTGTGGCACACAGACCCACATATCTACAGGAGAAGAAAACTTATTAAAGAAACAATTGCTTAAGTTGCATAAAAATGTTGCACTCACTTGTAGCGGAACTTTTCAATGTCATAAATGAGGCAACGACCGCCCTTTTCGCCGCACGACGACTTCCACATGATGCAAGTGGAGTCGATCAGATTGCCAAAGAGTATCGGCGCTGGTATATAGCCAAACAAGCGAAAGATCACAAATTGCATGCCCAAGGCAAAGGAACGCTCCTCCTCGGAAACAGAGCGCAGCACGATCATCAGCAGCGGCATTTGTGTGGATGCCACAATAAATGTCATAAAGAAGAGAAGTATGAGGAATGGATAGATAGTGCGACATGGCGTTGCACAAGGCCCAGCTGTCGCCACCGGCACAACGGTGACCTCAGCAAAGTCCTCGTTGGCGCTGAGAGCCTGCGCTTGGCTGCCACCCGCACCACGATAAATGCTGCTCGAAATGTTGGCATGAACACCTGGACGGAGGCGGAATAATTAGTATGAAGTATAAAGATTGGATAGATTAGAAGCCAATTCAACTTACAGGCACAGTTCGTGTAGTTTGAGCTGGAGGAGAAGGCAGTGCATCCGGCATGGCAGGGACTGAAGTAGGTCAAGCCGTTGTTACCGCAAACGGGTTCCACCTCGCTGGTTAGGCACTCGCAGCCAAAATTGCATGCGGCCGTCAAATTGACCTGGAACGGTTGATCCAGCGTGCTGCCATGCTTGGTGTAATAGGGTATTGTGGTGCCGGCCATTTTGAGATTGTCACAGCCAAGAAAGAAGAGCATCGCATAGCAGGCCAAACAGATGACGTTCGTGATGAGGACAAATTGAACGGCACCCTTCGGTTTGAGCTGAAACCGCTTGAGCACACAGCCACCGATGAAGATGCCAATGCAGGCGCCGGGCACGGCAATCGATCCGGTGAATATGTTTGCCTGGCTCTTGCCCAGACTGAACTGAGTCTCCAGATACTTGGGCAGAAAGACCACGAAGCCGGAGACAATCATCAGTTCCATGCAAGCGCCCAGGCAGGTAACGATGTAAACCGGATTCTTCACTAGACGCAGCATCGATTGCGGTATATCCTTAATATCTTTGCCATAGCCGGTGTCCACTTTTGGCGGTGGCTGTGCCTCCTCCTCCTTGCTGGTCACAGCCACAATCTCCTTCTTTACCTTGCCCAGTTCATCGGTGGTCACTGTTGCTCCCGAATTGTTGGGCAATGCCAGCTGGACAACACTACTTTTACGGATTTTCTTCTTTTCGCGCGTCAGCACCTTGGGGAACGAGAAGAATGGCACAGCCACCAGGAGCAATATGACGCCACAGAGCAAGAAACCGCCCCACCATAGTCCCACCCAGCGACGATCACCGGGCGCTGCAATAGATGAAGCCCAATTATATAGTATATATATATATATAGATCAATATTGATTCACTCACTTATCGATATTATGGTGGTGGATGAGAGCGAGTCCATGTGGAAGGATAGCAGATATGCGCCAAGCAGAAAACCAACGACTGGTCCAAAGGCCGCCATGCTGTACATGCAGCCGATGTACATCGATGAGCTCTCGGTGCGCACATGATCATCCACATAGGTGGTGCCCAAGGTGAAGAGCGGACTGCCACCGCAGCCGAGTAGCAGTTGGGCGAGCACAAACAGCAGCACCGGACCCGTTGTCGACGCCTTGCCCTCCAAACAGTTGTCCTCACGCAGTGTATGCGGCGCCAGTGGCTGATTGGACAGTCCACTGGAGAGCCGTCCGAGATCCATGTCCTGGTCACGGACCAGAGCACTGCGGCAAATGTTGTCGCTAGTCTTGTTCTTGATGGCAATGCCCGGATTCGGTTCACCCGTAAAATGCGGCACCATAAACACCAGCGAGCCAATGCCCATGATCACGGCGCCGATGCCAATCCAGACTGGTATGTGCCGGCGACTGCCCAAATAGCTGACAAAGATGACAGTTATGACGTTGCCGATCTCATAGCTGGACGCAATCAGGCCCGAATAGCTCGAGGGTATATCGAAGCGTTTCTCAATTGTCGTTATCACCGAGTTGATGTAACCAGAGCTGAGCGCCTGCTGCATCATCACCAGCAGCGACAACAGCAGCACAAATATCTTAATTCTAGCAAATCTTTGGATGCCATACGGCCGGCAACTCAATATTCCGCAATCCCGCGAACGAAACTCCTCCTCATCCTCATCATCGTCACGCTGATGATCTGCATTGTTGCATTTGCTGGCTGCCGCTGCCGCTGCTGCTGCTGCAGATGGCTGACGACTGTGGCATTTGAGGACGGCATTATCCAAAGCAGTCGCTGTCGCTGTTGTCGTCGTCGTCGTCGCCGATGCCGATGGTGTCGTTGTCGTTGTCATCGCCATCGTCAGCGTCGCTGAGGGGTTTGACAATTCACCCATATGGGAGGAGGAGGCATTGTCTTGGGCGGCATCTATGCTGCTATCATCACCGCTGTTTGCTTCCGAGTAGAGACCTGTCATCTGGTACATGGATTCCTGTCGCCTGCAATTAGATGAATCAATATCAGCTATCAGCTATCAGCTCCTGCTCCAGTGCGTTGTTTGCCACTCAATTCTCATGACTTTGTTTTTGGCAAAAATATAAATTTAAATTGGGATTTTAATTGATTTAAAAATAAAACAAAACATTCACCAAACAAATTTTGAAAACATTTTTCAATTTGACAAGCAGTCGAATTGAAGCAGGTAACACTATTTATTTATATATATGTATATAATATATATATATATGTATATTTATATTTCCATTTCAATTTTCATAACTGACGTAATTGTCATTTTCTATTACAAAATAGAATTCTATGCAACAATGGCGGCATTTGAACCAGAAGCCAGCGCTGGCCTAGAAATTGCCTTGCGCTTGCCAATTCCAATCGAAGGACTCACTTACAAAATCCGGATTCAATGTCAGAAACAAAAGGCTTCTTTCTCCTTGGCAGAGGCCAGCACTTTGCGACTTCACTTGCCAACGGCAGCCTGCATACAACCAACTGCAGGCTGGCAGGCTGGCAGTCGGGGCAACCACTTCGCGGAGTAACTGGGGACACAGCGAATGTGGCCAATAGGTTCACGTGACCGACAGACTGAGGGCACGACAACAGCGTGCTGTGCTGTCCTGGCCTGGCCTGGCCCTGACTTGTGCAACAAAAAAGAAAATACAAAAAAACGGGCCTCGACTACTCTTGTATCAATATTTCAGTGTTGACCGAGTCCTCGTAATCGACTGCCATCGATTGTGAGCAAGTGTATCTATGCCTAATGAATTATTGAGGTGCAGAAGGCAATTTGCCTTGTACAAAGTAACCCCGGTTGTCCCCGGGTAATTATTCAAATAATCGTGACTGTTGTTTGTTGTTGTTTGTTGTTGTTGTTGTTTGTTGTAGTTTTCGATAATGTCGCGCGATGTTTGCTCGGCCTGGTGTCAATTAATGTAAATGGGCTCTTCGAAATGCCTCCACTAATTTCGTGCAATTGCACATTTTTCTTTTTCGCTCACCTGTGACCTTTGCGATGTGCCGTACCGGTAGCGCCACCCGCCTCGGCATCGTTTGTGCAAACACCTGCACCTGAACCTGTACCGCCAATAGACCCGGTACCGTTGCCGTTGCTGCTGCTGTTGAATATGGCAGTCGTTGCGGCTGTGGCTGTGCCTGTCGTGCCTGTCACCTGGCTTTTGTTTGTCACCCCCGTCGCTGGGCTGAGCTCCTGCTCAAAGGATGGATTCGTATACTGCTCTGTATATGTGTGCTGCTGCTGCTGCTGTTGCTGCTGTGAACCGGATCTCTTGCCTGACATAATGTTGCATTTATATTCGTAATGCGACCGATTTCCACCACCATTCAATCAATTCTATTCCGCTAACTGCGCTTCCTGTTCTGCTTGTGGCATAATTCTGCAAGCAAAAAGAGAAAGAACAGATATAAAAAAATTGTTGATTACATAATAAAATATAAGAGATGGAAAAAAGTCAATAATCAATAAATTATTGATTGCATTATATAGAAAAAAAGAATATCTTTTCATTTGGTTGGTTGCAGGTAAAATCTTTTTAACAGAATAATTTTTAATTAAATTTTCTTTACTTTATTTTATTTTATTTAATTATACAGTTTTATCTTTCCATAATCCCGAGAAGGGGAATCCCGATTAGAAAATTATAGATATAGATTTAAAGATATTTATTATGCAATTCAAAATTTTTATTTTACAGCTATTAGAATATAAGTAACTGACAGATCTGATCAATGAAGGCACATTCGAAATAACAATAATAATAAAAATGTTAAGATTCTATGCACGTCTTTAATAGTTAAATCCATATATTAATATATATATATATAGATATATATATTTATATGTGTATTTTTTATGAGCCTGCTCAGAAGTCACCGCGTTAATGAGGAATGGGAATACACAACTCCGACAGAAGTCGGACGATGCTCAACAAATGAATACACGCAAATGATACACACACATATATATATACATATATATATATATAGATATATATATCTGCATGTTAGTCGGATTGTGTGGATTGCTGTGCGTGGCAGACAATTCGCTTCCGGGAGTCCTGAAGTGTTGCTCCTATTGCGCGACTAATTGTGCCTTAAATCCTTGTGCCAGCTAGCGACAAGTGGCCATGAGCTGCTGCACATGCGACTGCCAACAGAATGATTACGGAAGGCGCCAGCCTGTCACCGCTTTGCTGAACCACAGGCAAGCCGAACCATGCCACATGCCACATGCCAAATGCAAACCACCCAAGACGAGGCTATGCCTGCAACAGGGGTGTGAGTGCATTAGAAGGATGAGACTGATGCCGTTTCATATTAAAAATACACACGTTACATGTAGGTCCAGACCAGGCCAGGCCAGGCCATGTGGGGGCTGTAGACAGACTTGTGTGATGTTTGCTCGTTGTGGCACAGCAGGAGGAGTGGGGACGAGTGGAAACAAGAATGTGTGTCTACAGCTCGGCACTTTGCAATGGCATGAAATGGATTGGCAACAAAAGACGCAAGACTCGACGTCAGACGTCAGCTGCTGATTTCCCTTTCATTAATATGCGGGTCCCAGCAAAAGGCACCAGCAGCAACAACAATAGCACTTAAACACGCCCACACACGCCCACAAATACGACATATATTAATACATATATACATATATATATATATATATATAATATTTCTAAATACAGTGGTCTCTCTCTACAAGTTCAAGTGCTGTTTTATCGATTTTTTTTATATTTTATTTACTCTTAAATGTGTTAGGCATATTAAACATTGTAAGCAACTCGTTCAATTTATCGAGCGACCACTGTATTTCGCAATGAACAGAAAGTTATCGATTGCGAAACGCCAACGGAAATATGAAAATCAGCAAATGGGCAACGTTCTTCCATTAGCTGCTTTCCCCTTCATCACAAGACTTGGAGTTGGTTGTTTTTTTGTTGTAAATTGCATGAGCGGCAACTAATTGAAGACTTGCCACAAAGTTCTTGTTGGTGTGGGCGGGCGAGGTGGGTCCGGTGCTTAAACCGTAGTTTACGGCTTCCAATCTGACCCATTTCTAGAGGCAAATGCCCGGCTAATTTTGTCCCTGGCTGCACTCTACCGGTGCTGCCCACTGAACCAGTTAACCAATTATGTGTCGCTCCAATCCACCAACCCACCATCCAACCCGCCTCCTCCTGGTGTGTTCCTCGCTCATCCAAAGTGTGAAGCCTACATTCCACATGTACGTAGCCATGGTCTATTCGGATGACCCACAAATGCTTCAGCTTATTGCTTTCATTTTTTTGTGGGTCAGAGCAAAAGTTGTCGCTTATGTCGCATCTGCATCGCATCCGATGGACAACAATTTTATAAATTCAACTTTTGGCTTTTTTTTCCCCTTTTTTGGAGCTTGGCACGGGTCCAATGCAATTTGTACGTTGGTTAGGCTGAGCCTATGTCCCAAAACAGAGGAGTCACAAAATGAATTCAATTCATCAATATTGATGGATTATAATTGAATATCTTTCTGCTTTGGGGGCGGGTTGTTGTTGGGGAGGGAGCATTGTTTTTAATTGAAAGTGATGCTTGGATAAAAGTCACTTCAGTTGATCGAATACATAAAAATGGATCTATATATATACATTTGTATATAAATTACACGTTTCAATTGTGTGCAAAGATTTAATCATCGTGATAGAAAAAGTACAATTTAATTAAATACTCAGTCACCGTAAATAACCATTTGTTTCGATTCTGCTTAAACTGCATTATTCAGTTATCTGAACTCGTTGCAATTTCCAATTAAAAAGATAATGGCTGCAACTAGTTCAATTGTGCAACATAATGTCAATTAATTCCGTTATGAGTGAACTGAAATTCTTAAAATGGTATGTGGTGAAAGTACAAAGGTGCCAACAGCACTAAAAAACATCAACTTTTTTTAATGGAGTTAACATTTTTTTCATGTTTTTTTTTTCATTTTGGGTAAATTGCGTAGCATTAAGTTTGTGACAGCCGGGCTAAGGGCAGCTGTGGTAATAATTTGGGAGCTGGGACATTGGACCAACTGCGAATCAGCTGACAGCTGCTGATGGGTTTTTCATGATGCCGATTATGAAACTTAAATCGCAGGCAAAAATTGCATAAGCCATTTATGCAATGTTGTCGTGCTCATAAATAAGCAAACATAAGTAACCAATTGAGATGATGATATAAAAATATGTATTTATTTAAATTTTATTTAAAAACTGCTAAGAAAATTCATTTCAATCGAAGCAAGTGTAAGCTTTAAAATAAACTTTTAGAAGCAAGAAAAAAAACTGATTTAAAATTGTTGTTTACTGAAAATCGACCACTTGTCAAATATAACTTGATTTTGCAAAAATAGTTGACTACTAATAAAAATATACAAATTGAAACAATATGTTAATAACAGTTAAAAAACATGAATTGAAATTCGACTAGCTTTCAGCTAGCGTGAACTTTGAGAGCAACTTGTAAAATGCAAGTCACTGTGCAACCACAAAAATTTTGATTTTCTTTCTTTTTCAATTTGCAACATAATGGAGCCAATGATTGCTGTCACTTATTTTTTGCATAACTTTTATGCGACACACATAATCCAGTTAGGTATGACGCACTGTTTGTCAGCATGGCCTTCAAAAGCTGGCCAAAACGAGTGCCATTACCACTGACCACAAATACAATTGCAAATAAGCGAAAACAAAAACTAAAGAGAAACACACCCACAACAATTTGGCTCAGTTCAGTTCAGTTGACTTATATATGTATGTATATATATGTAAATATATTTTTGTGGCCAATGGCCGATCGCTTGAAGAACACGATTAACTGCATGTCAGCTTATAATCGAGTTCAATACTTGGAAATGTATGCGCTGAACAAAGGCAAGCTTTTCGCGTGGCAAGACCAACAGTGGAGTGCAACATCGAGAAGTGGCCGTTGGCTGTTGGCTGGTCCATTCAACTTGAATTGGGGATGACTAAGGTGCGACCTTTTGCGTGCACTCCATGCACCGTTGATTATTATTCGAGACGCAACAATTACAATTACAATTACAATTACAACAGCAGCGACACTCATGTGACATGTGACTTTTTGCACAATTGAAAACAATAACGAATTAAAATACAATATTGCGTATGACAATGTGTGTGTGCGTGTTTGCGTGTGTGAAGTGAGTGTGAGTTAGACAAAAGTTGGAAACTGGTTAATAGGATTAGTTACTCCCAGTCTCCAGCAAGTCGACTCGTAATTTGATACACTCCATCTAACTGGCAACGTTGGCGCGTTGTGCTCCACGAGTCATTTGGGTGGGTGGCCAAGCACGTCAGCAATATGGAAGCCCCTCGCATTCATTAAGACACCACCAGCAGCAGCAGCAACACATCAACATCAACAGCAACCCACTTGCAAATCGCTGTGTGGTTTTTGCACAAAACAACAAAAAAGCCTTCAGTCTACGAAGTAGTAGTTGCACGAATGTCTCAATTGCAACAAATGGGAGCAGCTGAGGGGCGCTTTTTGGGCATTAGGAAACTCGAGATTGCATTTGGCTAAAAATACTAAACCAAAAACGTTACTTTAAGCTAGGGAAAGTCAACATAACGAAACCCGATTTGAGCAATCCACAAATTTGCAATTCACAATTACTTAAACAAATACAGAGGCCTGCTTTAAAGGCAGAAATATAAAATGTACTCGAAACTTGTGTTTTGTTGATTTGAAAAATGTATATATATATAATTATATATAATTATATATATATATATATATATATTTATAATTGGGTCACAAAGTCAAGCTGCTTTTTAATCTTATGAAATTTCTTATCACAACTTGTGTGTTTTTCGAGGCGTTTATTTAATGTTGACTGTTTTTTATACGTAATACACAAACTTACTTATCGCAAAACTGTAGCATCTTTAAAAAGTAACACAAAATTAAAGCTTATCATTGCGTCATAATCTGATTTCAAAGCAACTATTATCAAATCGTAGTTAATATAATATATCTTATAGCAATTAAGTAAGCAACTATTATCAAATCGTAATTAATATAATATATCTTATAAGCAATTAAGTTGGTCATAACAATCTTTTATCGATCGATCATCTCTGACAGTTATATTTAAATTGCTTTTGTTTTTTCCAGTGTCGGGTTAGAGAAGATAATGTCACTCTGTAAATTGTAAATTACCCAATATAATTGTGTACAAAGTTGATGATAATTGTGTGCCCTTTATTAACAGATAGCTACAACATGAAGCTTGCGCTTATAGCCGACTTTCCGGTCTCCATGCACTAGTTTACTTTAAGCTTAGGGAAGTTATCAAACAAACAAACCAACAAACAAGCAACAAAACAACAAATAAGAAAAAACATACGTGCGTTGCCTCCCCAGAGAGATTATCAAGTCATCAATGTCAAATGAAAACGGTCGAGGCTATGCAGCATTACATAAATACATACCCGATACATACATACATATGTACATGTGTACATACATATGTACCTATGTACGCATATCTCTGATCTGCCTTGCGCATGAATAGGTACTTACTCTATATATGGTCATCATATAAGACTATTTTCATGCTACGCATAAGCAAATAAATACAGCATAAACATGGCCAAAAAGGTGTGTAAACCTAAAGATTGGCAAAAGTAACGGCTAGCTAGAGGTTTTGGCTTTAACAGTTACAGTTTTGGCTAAAGAAAAAGTCATAAAAAAAACACAATTCTCTAATTTTTTAAAAACTGCCCAACAATTTTAGATGATTGTTTAAGCTCTGCATTGAGAATGGTGCTATATTTTTGGCCTTTACTGTATATATGTAAATTCATATGGTTTTTTTGTAAAGCGACGCAAATGCCATAATTCTAATTGTTTAGTTTTCAAAATGTCCGCAGTGTTGTTATCAGCTTGCTTATACAATATATTTTCGTAATTGCTTCGACGAGCAACATTTTTTTTTTATTTGCGCAATTGTGCTTTAAAAAAAAATAAAGAAAAACAAAAAATGGAAAGAAGAAGATGTTCGACAGATATAAACAAAGAAACCACTTCCGATGACTTTCGAATAGAATAGCAAAAATAAAAAATAGAAAAACAGCTGCAACTGCTGCTGCTCAATTCTTATCTCATATCTCTTATCAATTGGCAAATGGAATATTCGAGTGCCAGCAATAATCATTTATCATTGCTCTCGTTATCAGCAGCAATGTATCTTTGAAGTGAACAAATGTTTCTAACAGACCACACTTTTCCGAGAAGCTGCTTCAAAAGAACTATTTTAAAAAAAAAAACTTATAAATTTGTATAGTTTCAAATTTGACGGGAATTCGCAAAGGTTGATGTCCAGATTAGCACATGCATCAATATTTTATCTTTAATCATTTTATACAGATAAAATAACAAATCAGCGTGATATTTATTTTGTGCAAATTGTCTCTTTTTTTGCACAGATACATAAAGGAACTCAAGAAGTGCGAATTTGTGAAAGTCTGAATAGTTTAAATACTGCTAACACACAAACATCAGGCAGGCAAAACAAATCAACGGCAGTAAAACAAGTTTGCAAATTAGCTTCCTGTATTCGAAGCGCGAACACCTTATATATATATATATATATATATATATATATATATATGTGGGAATATAATTGCTATAAAACGCATGTATACTCGTTTAAAGATATATGGCAGGAACAATGAATGCATTTCGAATCAAAAATAGTGTTGCCACTGTAATTATTTTATTCACTTTCCGTACACTCAGCGAACAGTTTTGATGATTGTTGAAATCCATTTGAATTCGAAACGAATCGAGCGTACAAACAATTAAGCAAGCCAAAAAAAAAAAACAATATACTCTAAAAGAAGAATAAAGACGGAAAAATTCAGTGAATCTTGGCATGACACACGCCCCATTGAAAGCGCCAACCTGCTGGACACTTAACGATTTAGTTGCTCAAACAAGTTTCTGTATTTGGCTCTTTGAGTGGCTTTGAACACTTTTTATTATTTATATTTATTTTGTTGTTTTATTACGCTTTAATGACCTTTACCATTTTAGCCAAAGCCAGAGACAGACAGACACGCAGACAGACTTACAGTTAAGAACAATCTCTGACTCAATGTTGACAAAAAAAAAGAAAAAGTAAGAAAAAAATACTTGCGGAACTTGCACTGTTTACTTAATAGCAAAAATGTTTAGGTATTTCAATATATATATATTTGAACATTCATCTGATAACCGCATTTGACTCTTAATTACATCAGCTTGCCAAGAGACTTGAGGTTCAGGTTCAGGTTCAATGTACGCCCCCCGAGACAAAGAAGACTGTGGACAGAAGACAGAAGAGTGGCTTTTGTGCGTGATTCGCATCATCGGTCTGCTGATAGTCAGTCCATGGAATAACCCAGAAGGGACGTGACATCTGTACATACATATATATATAAGTGATCTTAGTGGTAAAAACCAATTGTGCGGCACATTTTGCATGGCAATTAGTTCTACTTTAGTCTTTGGTTCCTAAACTTTTTTTTGGATTATAAACCTGTAACAAGAACCAACTGCACTTTGCGGAGCAGACCCCATAAATTATATATATTCTTGATCAGCTCCTTTAACAATTTGTTAATTTATAAAACCAAAAAAAATAACACATTATTTTATACAAGAGAAAAAATTTGAAAAAAAATGATATAATTTCTAGAAATACATTTGACATAAAGTCATTGATTTAGACCAGATGTAAATTGATCCGAGTTTGACCTATTTGGCACCCTTTTGGTATTGCATACTTTTGGGAAAATTATGGCTAAGTCAAGTTAAAATTTTAGATCGCCCACCAGCCACTAAAATAGCCCGTAAGTTGTTTGTAGAGAGGTAAACAATGCTCATGGATTGTGACGTCAAACTGCAAATCAATGCATAGCACACATGCCACATGCATCTTGATGTGGCAGTCAGGTCAGTTGCAAAGCGAATGCACACAAGGTCCACACGAGTTTGACGTCATAAGTGAGATTTTTCTTTATGGCCGCAATAAAAGGGGGAAACATTTGCGTACAAGTTATGAATTATTGTGCATTGTTTGCTTGTCTCTAAAATTAATGACAAAACTTTTTTATTTATTTCATTTGTATACCCTTCAAGTGGGTAGATGCATTGTAAAGGAGACGTCTTCGAACCCATAAAGTAGCCATATATACCATATATAGCCATATAGCCATATATAGTATGAACTCATTTTTCAATTAAACAGTCAACAGTCTAAGTCTTGTCCGGAATGAATAATTTCCCTTTTTTTATATACACATAAATTTCCCATATCAAATTGAAATTGGAATAACGAATAATGAATATTCAATGAAAAGATTTATATTCGTTTGAGAACATTATTTTTTTTACCAAATCAATCCAGAACATATTTTAAAAGAAATGCATCTTTCACTATACAAAATTGGAAAATTGAATAATCGATATGCAAGGAAACCATAAAACATAAAAAACATATAACGATAAATTTGTTTAAAACGTAGAAATGCAAAATAGTAATTCTACTTCCGGTGCAAAATCAAGTTGTTAACAAGTTGACTCCGTTCTACAAGGGTATCCAATTTATGGCCAACAAAATAACCAGTTCGTTCCTAATGTTTTTTATTTTTGTGTTTTTGTTCAGTTATCTTAAGCTTGGCAATTGGAGTTTTGCAAACATCAGCTGAACAAATATCATCAAAATGTGCGTCAATTACTTAAGAAATCCAAACAAACGTCATTTACCAACTTTGTGTCACACTGTTTATGAAATCTGCATTGCTATGGCGGCTATATATTATTAGATTATCACTAAATTCAAAAAGAGCGCCGACAATGTATAAAATGTGTGAGTTTGGACACGTGTTGTGTGTGTGTGTGTGTGTGTGTCGCTGTGTGTGAATATGGGCAGCGGGGCACCAATACGAAAATAACTTTTAGCTTAAACACACACACACACACACAAGCATGCATCAATAGACGCCAAGTCGACGAGGCAAATGGTCGTGTAGAGAACGTGGCAACAGCAACAGCAACAGACACAAATTTGTCGTAGGAGGCTGACAACACTACGACACGGACCGCATTGAGATTATAAATAAATTTACCTCACAGCAAACCCATAACAAAAGTGAAAACATTACAATCTGCTAGAACCGACTGATGTATACTCTGTTACCTTGTTTTGCAGAAACTCGAAAAAGGCTTCCATTCAATTTGGACACTCGAATTGTAGAACTTTGCGAGATCTGGGGAATTTCAAGTCTCAAGCTTTAAGGGTGGGGTGTCAATATACCCATCTACCTCCCGTACCAGAGTATGAGGACAACAAAAAACAGAACAACAAAAATCTTGTATCAGAGACTTAAATATTCTTAGTTTATTAATGATTTGTGGCTTGAGTTATGGTAGTAGCTTTGAGACGTCGTTTAGATTAATAATGCAATTAAATTTGGAAACTTGGAAACTTGGAAAATTTGAATTAAAATAAGTGGATGAGTAATCGAAACTGGCTGTCAGCTAGCATGAACTTTAAGATAAGAATGAAAAAAATATTGCAGTAAACACTATCAACTATGCATATTAGCCGAGCATCCCGGTCCTGACAGGGTACACAAACTGAAGCTGTTGCTGTTGTTAATCTCATTGCTACCCGTATACTCGAAGTTGAATTGTATTTACCAAAGAAAACAAACAGATAGTGGCCTGATTATAAAGATAGACCGACCGACAACAAAGTTGTGCCCACAACATTTACATTTGCTAGGCACATAGCACTATCTAAGCGGCATCGAGAGCAACCATGAGAAGCTCTCCACTGGCCGTGTTTGTTTGTACAACTCAGGCTATTTGCACATTGTTTATGTATACTGAAAATAAGCTTTGAACAACATTCAACTAAGCATATACAAAATGCACCCGCTAAGTCTGCAGTCAATGATCCAAAAAGAACAAGAACCACGAAACACAAAAATACCAACACGAAAGTTTTCCACTAGGAAAATCAGCGCTAATTTACACAAATAATACATATTTAATAGTTATTTCTGTAATGGAAAATCTTTAGTTATGAAAACACCTCACCAATGTGCAAAATATAATTTTCAAAATATAATCCCAAAAAAAAAAAAATACATGAATGTATATGTAATTTCAAAATTCTTTGATAATTCGCATATTGTCTGTGATCTTTGGCAATTAAAATTTACAACAAAAATGAGCAATTAGCTAAATTTGTGTAATTTGAATAGTTATGAATACACAGTTTTTGTTATCGTTTGACTTTATCGTTTGACTTTTAAGTTACTTCAGTGTGTGTGTGTGTGTGTGTGTGTTTATTACCTGTTACTTATTATCGCGCACTCACTTCCGGCTTGTGAATTGTGAAATCGTACAGGGAAATGCAAAACACAAAGGTGGAAAATTCGTTTTAATTGTGCGACTCATGCAAAAATCGCGTAGATTTTATTACCAAATATTGCTTAGATAAACACGCTACGACTTGCACTTGCAACAATAGCGAACACACACAAAAATACATATTAAAATGACCTAAATAAAAAATGTTTGTAAAATTCAAACATGCAACAAAGTAAGAGCAATCACATACACACACACACACACATGTGTGTGCACAACAAATTTACCCTGTGTTGAGCCAAAATGAAAAAATTAAATAAATAGGTGAATAGGTGTGCCCTAAATCTATTCAAATGGCACTCGAAACACAGATTCACACACGCACACACACACACACACACACACAGCTTTAGTTGGAGATACACTAAAAAACGCACAGAAGTTAAATTGTTGCTGTCTCTGTGAACTTACACAAATTATTATTATTATTTATTTATTTATTATTTTTATTGCTATTGTAGTTGTGGTGGCGAGCAAATGTCCGGTATATAACTATACCCTGCATCCCTACCAAAGTTTAGCGGGTATATTCAGTCATTCAAACTTGAGAAAGATCAGCATAATATATAATACATAAGAACCGATTTAAAAATTTAAAAATATGATATAAATTTTACAAAAATTATTTTAAAATATTAAAAGACAGACAAATGGACATTTATATCGACTCGACTTTGGAAGTTGATCAAGAATATATGTACCTTATAGGATCGGAAATGCTTCCTTCCGCACTTTATTACTTTAGCACAACTTCATAAAAAAAAAACAGGGTGTTTCACAATCAAGCTCAGCATACCTAGTGCCATACCAGTTTTTTTGTTTTTATTGTTGTTGTTTCTCAAAAATTACGCATTGTTTTTTGTAATTTAGTCAACGACAACTGCTTTCTCCGCACAGTCATCAGAATCGGAGAAACGAAAACAAAAACCGCAAATGAAAATGAAATTATTTTACAGTCATTTTTTTTTTTATTTTGTTTTATTTTTGCCCTTTAACCAAAGCAACAAATTGAATAAGAAACATAATTCTATTTGTGGATTTATACGATTTGGTTACATTAAGTGCCGACTTCATTGTAGTGTCTCTAAGCATTTTAATATCCAATTAAAACACCAGACATTTGTTATTAACTGAAGCGCGTAATAAAAATAAAATGTAAGCCGTTTGTAAACAGAAATTTTAAGTCCGCACCGAGTTATTTTAATGTGGATTTAATGGCCAACGGAATGGAAAGTTTAGGCATGGGCCCGTCAAATAGGCAAAGCAAATCTAAAAACAAAAAACTTCTGTTTGTTTGTGTTAACAAAAAAAAAAAAAAGTATTTTTTACACTCCACTCACACTTCCTATAAAGTTCTGTGCATTTGTTTATGCTTAGCATAAATATTACTTTTGACTTTTTATGGTTTAATAGAGCGTAAAAATAAAACAAATTAAATGCTAGTGGTGTGGCTTACCAAACATTTATAAAGCTAAGTGTAAAAGAAATATTCAGTGAACGAAATCTGTATAACATAATAATAACTTTTATCTCAAGCAGTTCTGTATCAAATTGAAGATTTATGCTAACTTCAACTTATATCATACTAGACCTTATATGGTGTTACATAATCTCAAACTGATTTCATAATTAACCGATTTGGGTGTAAAAAGCTGTATATCGAATAATAAATACATTTCCTCCTAGGCCAGAAAACAAAAAATAACTTCACTTTGAGTTTTTACTGGTAATTAGACAATAGAAAAAGCTCACTCAATGATTACAACAATATTGTACACACACACGCACACATTTTATGTAACTTAATTGTAATGCGAGGGCTGTTTGTAATGGGCCTAAACCAAAAAAAAGACGAAGGTGCGCCTGGGCCCGAAAGCAAAGCCCGCAAAAAGTCATGAAACATTAAAGCCAACAACGATAAGTAGTTAATGTTGAGAATAACTATATGCTTATATGATTATAATACGTAATCATTGATTAAAAACTAAAACCAACAAACAATAAACAAGTGCTCTTTATTTTCGATGGCGAAATTTTTGTGGGCTGACAATCTTTTTTTTTCGGTAGCTTGAAGTTTTTCCATTACGTTGTTTTAATCGATTTTCCACACATTTTCCATGCCTTGATTGTGGGCAACAACAACAACAACAAACCAATCGGCCAAACATTTTGCTAGTTTGTAAACTTACTCGTTTAACTTTGAGTGTGAATGTGAGTGTTTCTATGTGTGTTTGTGTGTGTGTGTGCCTTATGCCCAAGTTTAGCTTTCAACAATGGCAGGGCTTTGATTGATATTTGGTGTCACACTGACTTGTATTTAAAATGTTCGCTTCTTATTTCGTTTTTCCAAATCGAAAACAAATAACGTAATGTAATCAAAAACCAAATCCAACTATTCAAATGCTAATTGACACAATTTATTAAAGTTTACTCAGCTTGCGAAATTGTTTTCGTTGACATTCATAAATAGGTAACTAAAAACTTTCATGGGCATCTTTATAAATAATTATGTTGATTGCTCAGCGGTATTACTCAGGTTGGATTTGTCGTTAAACTTTAAAAAAACATCTGTATTATTAACATTTTCTTACTCATGACAACTTATAAAAATATTTGTGCTTTATCTACTCTATATATAAATTATTTTTTTTACTCATTTTCAACCTTACTATACTAGAACACCTAATATAATGTCACTCACCTTTTATGCCATATTTAAACAGTTTTATCCTTGGACGAGCGCTGAAAGCAATCCAATATTCGTTTAATATTTCGGTTAAAATTTCGTTTTATTTGTGTTTTTTTATTTTTCTAGTAAACAAAATAATTTTGTGTTTACGTAAATTTCTTTGCTATTTGGGAAAATTTTAAATTTCTGTTTATTGGCGTTGAAGAAATATGTGTGTTTCTTTTATTTAATGCATTTTTTGTTTAAGATATTCGGACAAAGATATATTTATTTATATCAATCAAAAAGAATTGCATAGAAATACCACAAATACAAACAAAGAAACACACACACAAATACTCTTTTTTGTAGTGAGAGAGAATCGGTTCAATAAGCAACTCGCGAGAGCGAGAGAGCAAATGAGCTAACGAAGCGACGATCGAAACGGAACCGGTTTAAATTTTCTCAATGGTTACCTATGAAATAGACAAACACCGTTAGATCTGCGACTTGTGTTCATAAATATGTATGCGAATTTTAGCGAAATATTATTTTTTTTTTTTTGGCTACAGCGAACACAACAGGTCCGTCGTCTGCTGCTGCCAGTCAACTAATTGTGAGCTGGGCCCAAAAAACGTGCAGAACTGGAACGCCAAAAGAAACGAAATGAAGAGAGCAACCCAGAGCTAGATAGATAACGGGCAGAGAAGAGCGGGGTAGGGCAACTCTGAGGCAACCAACCGCAAGAAATGGGCACAGCTGCTAGAATATTGGGCCACAACAGCACACAATAGTCTATGTGTGTGTGTGATTTAACATGGGATTTGAAATATATTGTTGGGCATGCATAAAATAATATATTCTCAAGCAAACAACACCTTATGTTTATTTGAAATCATACAATTTATAAATCGTAGAAAAGTTCTTCAAAAGTAAAATTTTGGCACATGTCGAAATAATTTGAATAATTGAGCGAAATATTGCTAAAAAGTTGTACACATAGATGTGTTCTAAAAATATTGAACAATTTGCTCACGTTTGCGAATGTTGATAATTTCATTAATTTATTGAGTTAAACGCTAAATGCTGACTCAGATAAATGCTTAAAGAACAAGTAATCTGAGTGTGTCAGTCAATTTATCTCAGTGTGTGAAAAACCCGTTTTCTCTTCGTCGCCTGATCTGATTGCAGTTTGTTGAACACCAACATGGCAACAGCTCAGCACAAAAAAATAATACATACATATTTAAAAAAAAAACAAAAGGCAATAAAAAAAAACATGTAACCACCTTACTTATGTCATGATCAAACTCAAGAACTCGTTACAAAACGAAAGTGGATAGGAAGAGAATCAGATATATACTTTTCAAAAATCAATATAAAAAAAAACACCTGTTACTCAATCATCAATCAAACATTATTAATTTAATTTATTAAACACTATTATTCAGAAATAATAGTCAATATCTTTGAAGAGTGAAAACTATTTTTCGATTCGTTTGAAAGCACTTCGCATATTTTATGTATTTTAAAACCCACTTGAATTGAACTGAATGCCATATTAAGAATAGCCATAATTTTAAAATGGAATTTCGTAGTGACCAAAACGGCTTTGCGACTTATTTGAAGCCGTTGTCTTTTCTTTTTTGTTTTTGTTTTTTTGTCAGCAGTGAAAGTGGATGCTTAATAAAGGGCAACATTTTTGGGCTTAGCTGTCAATTTTAAAATGGTTCATTTTATATTAAAAGGCATTTAAATGACTTTATAAACTATTTTTATATTATTCTAATTTATTAAAAATGGTATGCATTCCAAAACGTGTGTACATGATTAGCACAATTAGTACTATTATATTTCAATGTGTGTTTTATAATTAACGCGCAACGATAAATAGATTTTTATGCTATCCGTAATACGATCACAAATACTCTTTAGATGCAGCTGAATTTATAAGATGTGAACTTTTGCTATTATGAGGCATTTTTAGCACATACTTGAAAAGATTCACGCATGCCACGCACACAAACAAACATACATCAAGCGCAGATCGATAAAAGGGAACCGATACACACAAATACATACACGTCTAATTTATATTTAGGTAAACATATATATACATATGTATGTATGTATGTTTGTATGTCTTGGCATTGCCAAAGCACTTAGCGTTCACCAACGCTAACACATAAGTATGGCCGACTTTGTGTAGCAAAGAACGATTATGCAAAAATAAATCAGTTGGTAACTCAGAAACAAATCATACAAGATTGGCATCACTAAAACATACCCTGTATGTCGGTAAAACATTGTGCATAAGGAGACGTCCGAAAAAAGGGGTGAGAACGAAATAGGCTGCATCTAGAATGCAAGTTCTTTGAAGAAAAATAAGTTTACTGTTATTATAAAACCCCACTGCACAGACGATGACTATGCACAGCTGACAGTTGTTTTATATGCTTTCCTAACGTCAAATTTTGTAGGTAAAGGGTGCAAGAGAAAAAAATGGACAACGCGAGCGACAACAAAGAAAAATCTTTGGCGTTGTGGGGGGGCAGCAAAGAGGAAAACCAAAAATGAATCTGTAACAAGTGCGACTGCAAACGTAAATACGTACACACATACATACAAACACACGTATAATGTACAGCTGTAGGGCAAAACAAGTCTTGTAGAAGAATAGAGAGTGGGGGGAAACAGCAACACACTACATATGACTGGGAGCCAGACAACAAGAAACCACGAAGAAGAGGCAAAGAGACGAGACACGTTTGTGTGTATATGTATAAATATGTTATGTAGGTGTTTTTGTAGTTAAGTATGCGCGCACACACAGACACACATTGACAAAGAGTCGCTTGCAACAGTGGTAAGTAGATTAAATGCTCAAAATCACCTTGCATTGTTTTCTTTTTTTCTCAATTTTTAAATTTTCATATTTCTTTTTTTTCTGATGCTGTCTGCATTGTTTTTGTTGTTATTGTTTTGCGCAGCTCTCTTTAATGCTGCCTTTCTCAATGTGTGTGCACACACGTGTGCAAAAACATATACACAAACACACACATGCAGCTCATGTGTTTTAGTTTGTTTCGCTGCAGTTGCATCACTGTGTGTGTGGTGATTTTTAAACCAAATTCGATTTCGCTCGCCATCAATTAATTTTACCTTATTTGTTTTTTCAGCTGCTTTGAGTAACTTGTAAATTTATTATTAAATAAAATTGTTTATAGGATAAGATTACTGTATTTTATTTTATTGTTGCTGTTATTATGACTATATTATTGGGTGATTGACCCTTTAATTGCACATGATTTACGCTTACATTTATTACACAAATGCACTAAACACTTTTATATAAAATCAATTAATTTTTTGTTACTTTTGCAATTAATTACAAATTAAGTGTTGCACAATGTCTTTTCACCTCTCAACCGCTGCGTTGCTTAAGTTTTTTTTTTCTATTTGAATTTTTGTTTTGTTTTTGCTTAAACAAAACAGTGCGTCAAGTTGGCATATTTATTTGCAGCAAAACATCGCGCACTCCACAACCGTACCGTACGAAATCCAACAACAAATAAAAAAACAGCGCGACCAGTACTGCCAGAGTGTGTGTTGAGCTAAACATGATCCGGTGGCATCACCATTGTCGAGTGCGCAGCTAACTTCACGCAACGCAGCATTGCGTTAGCAGCCAACCCACAGTACTGCATTAACAGACTACTGTTAATTATCTTGGCGGCAACTGAAAGCTTGAAATGTTATCAAATTTATTTTTATAATAATGTATAGCTTTACAAATACATGTGATATTTAATAAATACTTATAAGATACTTATTGAATAAAATAGACTTATGAGAGACTAAGAATGTAAATGAGACAAGAAATAATATTTAATACTTTATAAATGTGAAGCTTAATTTGATGGATTGATTTATTACAATATTTTTTTAATTTTAATCAAATCTGAAATCGAAGCGGGTATTTTGTGAACTATTTTAAGTATTTATTCGTATTCGTAGAAATGGCAGTGTGTTTACTTAGTATATTTCAGTCCCTTTGATATCAAATGTTTATCTTACATTTCGGCATCTTTTTTGTTATGCGGAGACTCGCTGGGGGGCACATAGAACCACCAGGCACCCAAGAAGAAGAGCACCGAGCAAACCTTGCCAATTAACGCCAGCAGCCACATATAACTGAAAGTCAAGCACATTTTAGAACGATTGCAACTAATTAGAAAAATAAAAACCACTCTGAACCAACCGACTGATATAGATATTATCGTAGACCAAGCAGGCGCCACCAGCCTGATCGTCACAGGACTCGTGCCACAGGATGCAGGACTCGTCAATCAGAGCGCCAAAGATCAGAGGAGCAGGTATGGTGCCCATCAAACGCACCTTAATCCATTGCAGGCCCAAGGCAAACGAACGCTGCTCATCCTGAACGCATCTGCAAATAGGAAACCAAGTTAGAGTGATCTAGTCAAGATTGCCAGAGTAAGTACAAACTTTCTGTTTGTCATTAACAAACAAACAAATTTACTTCATAATTATGAGTTTTAGGATGAAGATCTTACCTGAGGGTGGCAGACAGCGCTGGCATTGTGGCCAGAAAAGTGAAGAGCATCAGCAAAAAACAGAGGCCAATAAAATAGGGCAAACTCTGGCACTTGGATTCGCACATGATATTGGTCGCTTCTGGCTGGATTAGGGATTCCACAATGCAGCTACAGTTGCTGTATGTCTTCAGGGTGTCCAGTTGCTGCTCCTGGCCACAGCCGGCAAAGCAGGGACTGTAATACATGACGCCATTGGCGCCACAAATGGGATCGTAGTTGCCACGACTGCAGCCACAATTGGCATTGCATGGCGCCTCTAGCTCCCAGATTTTCCCACTGCTCACCTGCGCAGCTGGAGCATAAGGAGTAGTTACGCCCGCAAATGACGCATTGGGGCAGGAGATAAGAAAACAGCTGGTAAAGAACGTGGCCACCACGGTGGACAGCAAACATACTTTGATGATGCCGCCACAGGCCAAGTTCAGCTTCTTCACCAGATAGCCGCCCAGAAAGGTGCCGCCTCCGCCCGCTGGCACCGTTATCAGACCCATCACCAGCGCCGAAACTACTGGCGATATGCCAAATTGATTCTCAATTTGTTTGGGCAGAAATGCAGCAAATCCCGCTATGACCAGTCCCTCCGTAGCGCCTGCCAAGTTCAGGAAGAAGAAAGTCGGATTCTTGAAGAGCGCGAATATCGCTTGGGGCAGCTCTCCAAGATGCCGTCGCTGCTGCTGCTGCTCCATTTTCTCTGACCCCTCATCCAGTTTTGATTTTTTAGTGTGCGCCTCCGATATTTTGGCCAGCTGCAACTTCTGAGCACCGGGCAGTGATTTCGGATAGCCAAAAATGGGTATTGCAATGAGACAACAGAGCATAGCGGCGAACACAAAACCAATCCACCAGGCACCGATCCACACTTTGCTATCGCTAGTCAGGCTTAGGCTACAAGAAAATCATAAGTTTCAATTAAAAGATCACTCATAACTGTAATGGATAATTACTTTCTTCAAATATCAGATTTATAATAAATTAATTTTTGCAAATATATATTTAAGTATAGTTTGCTGTTGCTAAAAATCTATATATAAATTAATTTCCCAATGTTCATTAAATACATTGTTATTGTTTTCGTATACGCAATATTTTAATGAGAAAAGTTTTTATTAAACAAAATATGAAAAATATTCCATTAAAATAATAATAATAATGTAGTGAATTTAACTTTACGTAACTAATTGAATAAGAATGTTTCAATTAGTTTTTGTCAAACAAAATTTGAAAAATATTCCATTCAAATAATAAAAATAATAATTATGCATAGCGTTTAAGTTTAAATAATTAATTGATTTTCAATGTTTCAAGAATAACTTAAATTAGTTTTTATCCAACAAAATTGTATTGTACATTTAGTACACGTATTAAATCAAAAAGTCAATTAGTGAAGAATATAGAAAATAAAAAAAAAAACAAAAATGCGAAAAAAAATTAAATAATCATGTGTCCAGAATTTGCATTACGCAATGGCGGCTACAAAAATATAAGGTTGGCCTTAATATTAAGATATTTAACAAGAATTGCCGCTAAAGATGTCAGCGTCGTCGGCGGTGCCAGCAACATTTGTTGTCCACATGGCGTCCGGATCATTGTAGAGCGGACGCTTATTTTCCTGCTTTGTTGCCCAACATTCGATGGCGCGGCGTCGAGCAGTGTTGCCTTTGGTGTCCTGGGTGCGATCACCGTTGAAGGGTATGTGACGGCGATTCGCTTGCGTCTGCTCAAGCATTTCCTTGTACTGCATAGCTTGTTCCAGACGGTGCATTGTGCCGATGGGCACAGTGGTCAGAATGTTGAAGGCACCCGCGCCATTGCCGAGCGTGGGGTTGGCATTTGAAGTATGGGCGGCGGTCTTGTTAACAAACAGAGAATCCCCATCGGACTCCTCGACGGGCAGAAGTATCGCATTCTGTTGGAGATGCTGTAGCTTCACGGTGAAACGTTGCGTACGGAACTCATATAACAATGGATAAATGTTTTGTATGGCTAATTCCACGTCATTAACGGTGGGCGCTGTTATCGTTATGCTGCCCTTGCAGAAGATTTTGAGCGTGGCCTTTGGCTTGTCCATCTTGTACGTCACGCCCGGATTTAGCTCAGGTTCATAGGTGGCATTTTCGCGATGTCGCTCCGTGAAATTAATTATTTTGATCGGCCAGGGCATGCTGCACGTGGCCAGCACATTGACGATGCGAAAATGCTGGAAGTGCGTCGGAAATCCCAGTTTGCCCAAACAGCGCGCATAGCGACGGGCGGCGATCTTTGCCTGTAACTCGGAGTTGGCACCCATACACATGATCCTGCCCGATGAGCAAATGGATGCCGTCGTACAGGGACGACGCATCTTCATCGTGAGCCTACCATTCTCTGGCCTGTACTCCACATTGAAGCCATTGCGCGCAATTTCGTGCAGCTTGAGACGACAGTTCACGCTAAACACGCAGATCACATTGTGGATGACAATGTCCAGCTCGGGCTCCGCATTCTGATTCGTGTCCTTCACTAGGTCCAGCGGTACATCCTGATGCTGTTGCTGCTGCTGAGGTTGCTCCTCCTTCTGCTCAGCCAGCTCCTTCTGCTTTTGTGTTAGTTGTTGTTGATTTTGGGTTTGCTGCTTGTTGTTGATTGACATCATGATGCTATTAGGAACTGTTGTTGTTGTTGCAGTTATTGCTGCTGTTGTTCTTAGCAACTTGTTGTGCGATACGGCAAAGATCAGCGAGTTGCTGCTGCCATTAAGCAACACCTATGGTATTTCAATTGGACTGTTTTCGTTGCCCAGCACTGGCATTCAGCTGCTGCACGTGCTGCAGTTTGTTAAATTGTCCACACATCCCCCAGCACTGATTTGCAGATCGAGACAATGATACCCTCTTTTCAAATTACACCATACATTTAGCGGTCTATGGTCACAAAATTAATTAACAGTTATACGACCGACTTTGCAAAATGTTACGTCGCAGGCACGAAAACTCGAAAATTGCACACAAAAAGTCAAGGACAGAGTCTGCGAGTCACAAGCAATATTGCTGATATTTTCGCACACATAGAATAATTCTCTACCTGCTCCGACGCATACTAAAGGGTTGGCTCTCTATTCTATTGAAGAATATGTCGCAAAGAAGACAAGAAAAGTGAACTTTTTTGTACACTGAACACATCAAAAATGGGTAAAAAGCGTATAATGATTCTGTGTAAATGTAAGTAAAAGGCAGAATGAAGCATCTCTGATCCCATAAAGAATATATATTCTTGATCAGGATCAACAGCCGAGCCGATATAGCCATGTCCGTCTGTCTGTCTGTTTGGGTGAATGCATAAATTGCGAACGCATGTACGCGAAAGAGATGGCATTACAATCGACTAGAGCTTCAATATGTTTTTGAGTGTATTCTGCAGTACCCCGTTACGTACATACATACATCTTACGATGTACATATGTATGCTTGTATGTATGTATGTATGTACATACTTTTGTCAGCATCCCGTTACGATAAGTTCGGGCATGTTCGTTTTTTTTTCTCTTCAGTGCCTTTGCTCGCTATAAGAAATGAGTGCATTTGCAAATCTGCTCATATTTTGGTGCATAACTTTTAAAGAGTAATTTGTCAATAAAACTAAAATATACAGTGTCTCTCATAGCGTTTTGCCCATTGTCTAGCAAAAAATTTAGAGTGCTACAAAGTTTAAACAAGGAAACAAATTGAAAATATTTAATTGCCAATTTGTTTAATGTTATATCACATTTGAAAAACAAACTTTAGCTTTTATTAAAATATTAATTATTAAGTATTTAGTAGCAGGTCATATCGTAGTTGAGTTTACACAACTACAGCACTCTGATGATGATCAAAATTAAATATTTTGTTCGTTATATTTAAATTGTGTTTTGATTTTCTAGTTTTTGTTATTACTATAATAATATTTATTTGTAGGCTTCCGATCTTTCTTCTTTGTTTGTTATCAAACATTTTTTTCGGTCTAGAATTATTTTTATTGCCGGAATTGCCATTATCTACGTGCAGCTCAGGTGCAAATAAATCGTAATACAGTTAATTTACATTTATAAGCCAAGTGGCGTACTTTTTCTGTGCTAGGCACATAAACAAAATGTTTTCAGTTTGTTTGGCATAATTTACATGAACGCGCCGACCGTAAAAGTGGCAACCAGATTCAACTCCAACTTCCGTATGACTTATGGCATCACCTTGACAATAAGCTCCGCGGTTTATCCGTGCCGTATGCCGTATCCCCCCACCCACCGGCCACTGCACAACGTTTGGAATCAAACAAATGCCTCTCTTTCCCAATTTCCCATGCCACACTTTTCTTTCGCACCTTATTTGCTCGTTGTCAGCACGAAATGTTGTTTTATTAGTCTCCAGAGATATTTACGCTACGGCGTGCTTTGTGTTTGTGGCATTTGCCACATTCCAGTTCCCATTGCGATTCCCGTTGCCGTTGGTAACTCGCAGAAATAAGCCACTGCACGAACGATGCCAGGCCCCACAGGAAGCCACCATTAAAGCCATTTGCCATTTGCCCGCTGTCCACACGATTAATAACAATCATCACGGGTTTTATCAGTTGCTCAGTGCGTTATCAAAGCCATACACATATTGGTAATTATATACATATATATAAATATATGTACTTACTCAGCAGCGTTTACGTTAACGAAATCCGTATAAATGAGCAACAATTGACCGCCCAGAACGTAACCAATTGCGGGTCCAATTATGGCCATCGTATAGTAAATACCTGCAAGCAAATAACAAATAATTAAATAATACCTGTTGACAAATATTTAACATATTCATTGAGTCACTTTCGATTGTTAAATATGCGCTTTTTAAAAACGTTCAACAGACAATTATTGATTTTCATATTTAAGATCAAAATAATCAAAACAAGCAAATGTTTATCAAGTGAGAACAGTTGATAACAGGTAGCTGAGAATCTTCTGTTGGGGGTGGAATTGGGATTGGTGAGGCAGGGGTTGAAATTTTACGACTTTAACTCTAAAATTGTGTCGCCATAGCTAGAAGTGAATGTAGTATCCTAAACAATTCTAGGAAACCCTCAATCTGACAATGGTTATCACATAGGTGCAGGAACTAGGGTTGTTGGAAACGATTTTAAAACTTTAAATGGGACACAATAGTTCTAAAAGGTCGCAGTGCTTCTCTATATATTGTAATTCTATCTTTCATACTTGGTGACTCTAGTTAAAAATAAAATTAAAAATAAACAAAATTTAAATTAAATTTGTGATGGATATGTAATTTCATAAATAATTTGCTGCCATAGTCGATCTTTGATTCGGGATTCTGGTAATACACCTTCCAAACTTGGTAACTCTACCTCAAGAACTCTCAATTAATAATAGGTTTTTCCGATGCTTTATTTATAAGTCGATCTTTAAAGGGCATTCCCAGTTCTTGCTTTTTAATTGTGGGGCTTACCGATTTCTTCAATTTTTCATCGGCAACAGTTAATAGTTAGTTTCCAAACTCAGTGAATCTAGCTGTAAATACAAACTGCTGAATATGTAGCGATATACCAGGATATAGCTATATCTGGACGTGGCTAGAATCATTCTATGTCGATCTTAGAAGGACGTCACAATTCAAGCTTGATGACTCTAGATTTCAAATTGCTCTATCGATTTGCACTTATCGATGTTATTGATTTGCCAGTCTCTCAGCGAGCGAAGTCTGACTCAATTATATTTAATTATTTTTTTAATTAGCGTCAATTAAAATATCAAATTAAAATTGAATTAAAAAGATTAGAAATATTTCTAATATTTATTTCAATTTACATTTCTCTAACTTAAAAATTTCGCAGAGAAATTGCAACAAATTGCTGAAACTAAACTGAAAATGATAAGCTTTGAATATGCTAAGTAAATTAAAATACATTCGATTGTGTTTACTTTGCGTTGTCTAACTGGCAAAGGGAGCAACTTATTTTGTCAGCCTGGTTCTTTGGCTTGGTAACGCTTTTTGGCAATAAGTCGATGCATGTTTTATCATTTGGCTGCATCTTAATTTGCATGACAATGCGCAAAGGGCACACTCAAAGAGGCAAGTGGCAAGTGGCAAGTGTGGAGAGAAGTGGGGGAGTGAGGGACGAGCACAAATTTAATAACTAGGGGGCGTACTGCGAATGTGTGTTTTGCACATAATCCTAGTCGACTGCTGCCGCCAGGCAAGCGCAACAAATAAATAATAAAAAACAAAAAGAACAAAAAAAAAAGTAAAAACAAAAAAGCAAATAAAGCGTAGACAAAATCCCCGAAAGCGAATTTCAATTGTTTCAATGGCAGAGACGACATATTCGTGGCTGGACGGGTTTGATAATTTCGATGCCGTTGTCGGATGGCGCACGATAAACTTAACTAAGAGGCAATAAATTTCGCTTGGCTGTCCTGGTTGGCCTCTGGGTCTGTACGGGGTCCTGACATCAGTCCTGCTTCCTGGCAGCCGGCTGAGTCAGCAACAATGCCTTTAAAATTGGGTCAACATTGGGAAGACGCAGATGTGCCAGCTTCCCTGAGTTCTGTCTCTGATAAGCGGTTGGCAAAGCGGGGCAGATTAGAGGATGAGGATTTGAGTTGGGTGTGGGTGCAAATAGTGAATAGTATTTACTTCCCCTTTGTAGCTGGCGTCGTTTGCCAATATTGCAAATAAAAATAAATATGCATGTGTGCAAAAGTTGCTTTGAGTTGGCTTCCACAGAGAACAGCATTTATTTGAGATACAAAAGTTTGCCCAAATGTCTTATCAATGAGACAGTTAAACTTACCCAAGTAAACAGATGACATCTTTGTGGATACATTCTCATCCAGATAGGTTACACCCAGCGTGAATAGAGGCGAGGCGCCAGCGCCATGCAAAAGTTGAGCACCAAAGAACAGCCACACAGTCCAAGTTAAGCTCTCACCCAACTCTAGCTCATCCAGCTCCTCCCCCGCAGTGGCCGTGACTCCTCCTCCACATTGCATTGCCGTCTGATTCGCCAGGCCATCCCGCTCACAGATGTTCGCCTCGGCAATTGTCGCCCGATAGTTGCCGACCAGAAAGTGCGGCAACGAGAAGATCAACGAGCCCAATCCCATCAGCAGCAGACCAATCGCAATGAAGCACGGCTTGGATGCACCTTTCCGTCCCCCATAGTATGTCACTGGCACCAGGCAGACAAACGAGGCCAGATCGTAACCACTGGCCACCAGACCCGTCTGTCTCGAACGCAATCCAAAACGACGCTCAATTGTTGAAATGTTCACATTGACAAGTCCATTCACGATAAGCCCTGCAAAGATTGCAAAGATTTCATCAAATTAATCAATTTTCACAACAAATTACAATTAATTTCATAAACTCATTATTCATTATTTTTCAAAAATTTCAAAGACCCATGGCAGGTACATTTATTGACCACCAAAATGAAGATATGACCCTAATAAACGGGAATTTCCAGACCCGTTAAGTCGGGTTATGCAAAAAAACTACCTAAGTTTATGGTGCAGGCGTATTAAAAACAGTTACATTATGTACAGTTAGGTTGCAAAAACCTGAGTTTTCCGCCTAAAGTTGAATATTTTCGGTAAGAATAGACCTATCCTTCATAGTCAGTTTACATTGCAAAATAGCTGAAATGGTCAATCTAAGCAACTCAACTGTGTACAACATCATTTGGAGTTTCGTCGACGAAAATCGGACAGAGGACAAGGGCGGAATGGCACCAAACCCGATTTTCTCCGAGCAAGACGAGCCGAGGATCATCAAGAAAACAAGGGGAAATCTTAAGCTATTGGCACAAAAACTGACTCAGCAGGTGCAGGATGAAATAAGGAAAAAGTATGGGAACTGTGCTCCAAGTTCTGCGCAACTATGACTTAAATGCCCGAGTACAACGGAAAAGGAAATTTACAAGCGCAAAAAGATAGGGTCTGGGATGACGTTTGTCAAAATCCACTTGTGCAAGGATTTGAGTTCTGGAACACAGTCATATTTGAATATGAGTACAAATTCAACATTTTTTATGTGTGGCGACAACCCAATACTGAGTTGGATCCCAAACACATAAAAGCAACAGTCAAGCATGACGGAGGAAGTTTAATGGTATGGGCATCTATCTCGACAGCCCGCGACTGAAAATTTGTGTTCATTGAAACAATGATGGACAGGAATGTATACTTCAATATACTAAAAGAAAAGATCCGGAATCACAACATATCCAGCAAACAAATTCTCAAAAATGCTCTGCTGGAGGAGTGGAGCAAGATCAGCCCAGAAACTACCCGGAAGCTGGTATCTTCCACGAATAATAGGTTAAGAGAAGTTGTTAAGGCTTAGGGATATCATACTAAGTATTAACATCCTTATTTAAGCTTTTATATGCCAAATATTTAACCTTTTTTAAGACTGCTTCAAATCGGCTTGCACATGTTTTTGGATATGTTTTCAGTTTTTGACTAATTTTAACTAATTAATTAATATTTTAATAAAAACTAAAGTTTCTATTTCAAATGTGATATAACATTAAGCAAATTGGCATTTAAACATTTTGAATTTATTTCCTTATTTAAACTTTATAGCACTTTACATTTTTTGCTAGACACCGTTCAAAAGCCTATGAGAGTCACGGTATTTTAGTTTTATTGGCAAATTTCCCTTTAAAATGATTTGCACTCAAATGTTGAGTTCTGCAAGTGCATTTCTTATAGAGTATTTTTGCTCATAAGCATATACATACATACATACATATGTACATACGTACATGAAACAGTACTTATCGAGGCTCTGCAGAATACACACAAATATATTGACGCTAGCGTCGATTATCATGCCATCTCTTTCTCACGCATGCGCTCACCTATATCTATACATACAGAAAATGCTTGCAGCTGCTGATCGAAAAATGATGAAAAAGAGAGAGAGAGATAGATAGCGAGTGTTATGCACTCTCAGTCTCTCTATCTGTCTCTCTCTATCTGTGAAAACTGAAACAAAAATTGTGACAAACGCAGCAAGCGTTGTGAAATACAGTTTAGAACTAAATATTTTCGCAGTCATCATCTAGCGACAACAAGCAACTTATCAAAATTTATATTTATTTTTTGCGTTCAAAAGTTAAGAAACGAGCTCAAAAAAAAAAATAAATCGAATTCCAAAACGTTCTTTTTAATTGTGTTAATTGAATAAAGCAAAACCTATGTACATACGTCATTATGGGGCAGATTGCAGGAAAGACAATGCCTTAGGGCTCCATCGCTTCCAAAACGCACTAGTGAAACAACCCCCGAACGAGCAGAAGATTTGAATCTGACGACAAACCGCAGCAAGAGGCTGCGGCAGGATCCAACAACTGGGACAGCAATACCTTCATTATTGTAGTAGCTGCGCTGCGAGACAACTAGCACCATTGCCGAAGATGAAAATATTGTTCGCAAGCTGACCAATATAACTTCAGCTTTAGCATCAGCTTCAGCTGCAGTTCCATTCAAGAAAGCCTAACGCTCCAGCTTCAGCTCCAGCTGCACCTACAGTTCCATTAAAGAGAGAGACTAACGCAACGGCTCAGCCGGAATCTGTTCACTTGCCACCAGCTGAGCCAGCTGCAACAACAGTAGCCCTCCTCAGTATTTGCGGGATTGATGTGGAGGACATTGATGTGGAGAGTCTGTTTTCGATGGTGTCCAGTGACTGTCATCGAAGCCGGTCGAAGCACCAGCATTGCCATTGAGCCAGTGCAGCGACAGAAGGGACGAAGCAGCCGCAATCTCGGAGGGCTTAACGCTGTCCAGTTTGTAGTTGAGGCTAGCCAGTTCCACGAAGTACTTGTACATGGATAGTTGATGCACATCGGCGCTGACTCCCCTCGAGTAGCATCTCAGGAATTGGATGGGCACTGGACCCGACAGATTGAATCCGATCGTCTTGAGTATGTGAACCTCCATTTTGTGTTTATCGTTAGCCTTATACTTGTTTTTCACATTGTAGAAACACTCACGTTTGGCCATCGAATTTGACGCCTCTTTTTTTGCGGCTATGAACGGCGCACGTACGACGACCAGCTGAAGATTGTCGCTTTTGATGTCCTTCACCAGCCACAGATAGGGATCGATAATGTAGACGGCCAATTGGAAGGATTCTACTATCAAATCCACCTCCAAATGCTCTTTGTTGATCCAATCGATGAGGCGGGCACGCAACTCATGCGAAACCTCCGACGGATGTTCCAAGGGATCCGGACAGATGGAATGGTCCGCTTCCAACTGGAACAGATAGTCGTAAATGTCGCTCGCGTATTCAGTGATCGAAAAAAGACTGTCCACATCAATGTCCTCCACATCAATCCCGCAAGTACTGAGCAGGTCTACTTTTGTTGCAGCTGGCTCGGCTGGTGGCAAGTCAGCAGATTCCGGCTGAGCCGGAGCGTTAGTCTCTATCTTGAATAGAACTGTAGGTGCAGCTGGAGCTGAAGCTGGAGCGTTAGATTCCTTCTTGAATGTATCGGCAGCTGGAGCTGAAGCTGAAGCTGAAGCCACATTGGTCAGCTTGCCCACCATGTTTTCACCTTCGGCAACGGTGCTAGTTGTCTCCGAATTGCAGCGCAACTGCGGCATGCCTGCGATTGCTGCTCCCTTTGTTGTGTCCTGCCGCAGCCTCTTGCTGCATGTGGTCGTCAGATTCAAATCTTCCACAACTACCACCAATACACACACTTAGTGAATAAATCGCCCTGAAATATTGTTAATCTACATACTTTTGGCGCCTAAAATAAAAATTCCGAATGGATTCTAGGTTGTCTTTTAAAAATAAATGAGTTTTTCTTATCTTAACTCTGGGAATTATTTTTCTAAGACTTTCAGTGGACACAAGATAATATATATGTATGTTATTTACTGATATATGCACTTACGAAAACAGCATTCTAGATTTGAACTAGTTGGAAAAAAATTAACTAATCAATGGGAAGATGTGGTAAGATGCCAGATAATAATTATATATGTATGTATATTTAATTTGTTGTCGAGGAGTGAGGGAAAAAAGAGGTTTTCATTATTCCGTGTGAGTAAAGTGATCTGGCAAAAGTGAAGCTTTGTCATTATGGGATCAAGTGTGGTCTGGTTTGGCTATTGAGGCTAACGAAAATTAAATTATTTTGACTGTGGAACATTACAAATAATTAATTGTTGATCATATATTTATGCCGTAAGTATTCAGGTTAAGCTGTTCAGCTTTGCCATTGAGCGCGATTCCTGGATGGATGCTCGACTAACCACGCCCACATCAGTCACATATGTACACGTACACACATGTACACACAGCACGCACACTCACTCACAAATATGTGTGTGAGGCATATTCGCGAGGTGGCACCATTGTCAATGGCTGTGTCGAAGTGTGTGTGCCGTTTTTTGTTGACACTTGTCCATTGTGTATATGTGGCATTTCTGGTTCTGGTGGCCGATCCTACGCCTTGGGACTGGATCACATCGTTGTCCAGATGGGCTCCTCCAGAAAGATTGCCGATGGACTGCGCAGGTTATGAGGACACAAGCAGTAGCTGGAATTTATTGCTATCGGAAATCGAAATGTATCGATAATTCAAAAACTGAGGCAGTTATCGATAAAACAAACAGCAAACTTTATCTGCGCCTGGTAAACGAGAACTTATATTATAGTCTCTGAGATCCGCGTGTTCATACTGACGGACAGACGGACGGACGGACAGACAGACGGACAGGGCTATATCGACTCCGCTGTTGATCCTGATCAAGAATATATATACTTTATGGGGTCGGAGATGCTTCCTTCTGCCTGTTACACACATTTGCACAAACCCATTATACCCTTTTTTTACCCATTTTTAATGGGTTAAGGGTATAAAAATGTTTCATTTAGCTACATTTCAAAATTTGCAACAGTTCGAAAAAAAAATGGAAACGTGAATAAAAACTGAAATTCAATTTCTTTGTGAGTAATGAAATTAAATTAAACGTATTTTTAATATTAAAATGCTTTGTACTTTTTTAAATATTAAATTTATTTAATGCAATTTCACTGCAGTCCACAAACTTTAGATTAAACTTAAAAAAATAGATAAAGAAAACTAGGAAAAAGATTAAATAAATAAAAAAAAAAAAATTTATTTTGTAAAGTATTTTTTTGCTATTCAAATATCGGGCTTAAATTAATAAAAAAAGGGTTCTTTTGTAATTTTAATATTTTATACAAATTTTGTTTGTTTTGATTTCATTATTTTAGTTTAGTTTTTATAACAAATTTTAGCAACTAATCCTTAATAGAACTGCCAAAATAAATCTAATTCATACTGTTACTCCGGGATTTAACCCCCATTTCCCTTTCCCCCAAGCACTTCCGAAGAGCAGCCCATATTACAAAACATCAACCCTCAACGCTGGTGTCATAAAAATAAAAAGCAGCGAAACCAGCTAAGACGATTTTATGACTTTGGTAGCAAGTTGTCAGAAACTGGAATTGTCCGGCTACATCAACAGATTGCAATACAATATCAACTGACAGCAGGAAGCGAGGGAAGGTGAATTGAGAGGAGGTGGTGCAGTGGGGGGATGTTATAAATTAAATATCTTTACGACAAATTGATTTTGTCCCATAAATAATATGTTTATGTATTTATGTGAGGTGCTGGACTCATTGTGTCGCTTAGAATATGACATTGGCGACAACAAATTCAATTTATTTTCCAATAATCGACCTGCTTGAAAAATGTCCTTTTAGTCACACACACATACACACACATACTGGACAGGATGGACAGCAATTGCCCCCGTAGCGAAGGGCAGAGGAACAGGAACTTAAATGTCTCAAGCACTCATAAGTCATTTACCCCTGAAAACAGCAATAATATGGATCAATTTCCTTGTGGGTAATGCGGATGTGACAAACTCTCTGGCAAAAAATAAAAAAAAAACCCCAATAGATAATGGAGTTGGGCCTCGAATTGAAGTGAAGTCGCCTGGAGGATGCTCGACTTTGTTGCATACGTGACAATCTACCGATTTATTTAGTTGCATCTATGAGTGACTCCAACTGAAGTATCCATTTAATTAGTCGCAACATAATTAAGGTAAAGAAATTATACTTTGTCCATATCTACATATGTAAATATTCTTTAGGAAAAGACCAATTTGGCGGTGATTTGTCATTTAGATTGATTCATTTTTGATTATAATCACGGTTTTTTGTTACTGTTAGAAATAGAGTTTAAACGATATAACCAATTAAATGAAATAAATAAAATAAAACAAGTAAGATGCTGTAGTCGAGTTAGCTCGACCACGATATAACCTTAACCCAGTTGACAAATAACATTTTTCCCTAATTTTATTCGATGTGTGTTTCTAAATCTTAACAACGATTGCCCTAAAAAACAGGGCGTAATTTATTGATACAGGATAATCTCACGCCTTGCAAATTAAAACAAAATAAAGCAAGTGGAAAAGAGGCGAAAAGAAGAAACCAGCGACGCTGCAATCCAAAATTGTTGCGGATGATTTATGTTAATGCCATGTCAACTGATTAATATTTTTGGTCACGTGCCGCCATTCATAACCGTCCGTCCGGCTCTGTTATGGACAAACACACACACACACAAACAACAACAGCCCAACAACAATCAGGGTGAGCTGGGAGAGATTTATCGCAACACGCGACCTGGCAAACATTTGGAGGATAGGGCTTGTCATCGGATTTGACACCAGTCCAAAAAGCTGTGCCAGGAAATGCGCTCACGTAGCACAAAATGCAATGTGCAACAGATGCCAGGCGGCAATCCATGCATACTACTAGACTATAATCTGCATGCCTTGTTTATAGCACGCCCAAGACATAAATACTCGGAACTACTACTACTACCACTATGGTTCGAGTGCGAGTTCGAGTGCTAATCCCTGGAACAGTGCCTAATCTTTGCCAGGCCTTCTCCACTATTTTGCGCAATTGCTGAATTTTAATTAACCACATGAATATGGATCGTTGGATAGATGTGGATAGGTGTTGGGGGTTGTCATAACTACCAGCATGTTGAGAGCACACTGCTCTCTTTCTCTGATTTATGCCTATGACAACAACGAGTGCACTCACTGCACTCACTCAACAGCCTTCAGTAACCATTCAAACTATTCACAGCAACGTCAGTTTTTGAGTTTTGAGGTTAATGCATCCTCCGGCTAAAGTAGAAGAAAAAATAACAAAAATGTAGCGTCTGTTGACTGCTCGGGGCTGATATTAATTATTAACTCGCTTCCCATTCAGTAATGTGCTCCATTCCCCCATCCCACAACCCCCTTCCACCGACCATTGCAGGCGCTTATCTGTTGCACACAGCCTTCGGCTCCTGAAACTCAACTCAAGCAGCAATGCCTGCCCAGCGATGCTAATGAAGCTATCGACTCACACCTCCTCCTTCCACTTTTACCGTTCACTCCTTAATTCAGGTTGCCACTAAGTTTGTTAAAGATTCCTGGGCATAGGTAAGGGCCAGGCTAACAGACGTTTAAGTGGCCCAAATTGCATTTATTGGTTAGTCTGTGGCAGCGCTTTAAGTAAATGAGGCATTCTTGAATAAATCTGTGAAATATTGGCAAACTCGGAAAATACTCTGAACCCATTAAAAATTTATATGCAAAAGTATGTAATAACTGAAAGGAAGCGATATGACCCTGTCCATCCGTCTGTCTGTATATAGCAGATCAAGTTTATTGATAAGAAGATTTCAAGGAAAGCCTCAAATTTAAAGATGCTTCTAATTGAGATACATTCACATCCATATATCGATTATATTATGGATCAACTGGAGAAATATCATAAACATCGGTTAAGAAACACCCAAGCTATAATTATTAATTTTAATTTAATTTTTGTTTATTTTTTGTGATTTTTATGCCAAAATAAAACCATCTGATTTGTGTTCAACAAAGATTCAGAATTCTCATGAATTGGGAAACTGTTTATTGTTTTATACGCTGAATTCAATAAGAATGGGCCCGAATAACTTGCCTGCAACATGATTCAACGAGCCCCATTATTTACATAACTCTCTAACCAGATTTAATTTATCTAGATTAGATAACAGAATTGATGCTCATTAGATAAGATTGTATTGTGGCTTAAACTCTTGCCTTGTTTAAATAAGATTGCATTTGCTATCTTCTATATTAAATTTACAAAAATACTTTGAAATTACTAAACAAAAAAATAAGAATAAATAATAATATTCATACATATTTATATACATACTGCCGACATCTAAGTTGCATTATAAATTTAACCAAAAGTAAGTCGAAATATTGCGATTAGACCAACATATGCGATTAAAATGTTGCTCCTAATGTAAAACTTATCTTGCCTTAATTATTTAAATTTGAAAAATTCATATTTTGTTTGCACAATATTTTGTGCTTTTTGCGCCACTGTGCGCACTTAAAGCATTTTTTCCATATCATTATTTACGTCTATCTAGAATTTATCTTTTGTGACTCTTTAATGATCAGAAAGGGAAGGATATATTTCAGTGATGCTGATTAAAATTATATATAAAAACTTAATGACAAAAAATAAAATATTCACTACAAATGCTAAACAAGATTTTTTTTCAACTTTAATTATTCTTTTTAATTTATTTTTAAAGTAAAGTATTGCGGGGTGTTTTAAAGTGTGGCCAAGCAAAAATCGTATTCAACTATTTTTTACACATTCGCATGCCCAAAGTGAAGAATTCAAGACGAACGAATGTGGGCGGATCAATGAGACGGGGCTATTAAGTGAATTAACGCACGAGCCACAATGAAAATTTAGTGTACCGATATTTGGTACCCCCTACCCTTAACCACTCCCTTAATCACTACCCCCGCCCGCACTCACCTTGCAGTGCGCCACCCCAGCAGAGCCAGAAGAGTGCCCATTTGGCGGTGCAGAAGCGTTGCAGCCACAGCGGCTGGCAACGATGCCAGCCAAATCGTTGCTCCTGCTCCTGTTCGTGTTCAGGATCCGTATTCGTACCAGTAGCGCTTCCTACGCGGCTGGAGCGTGCGCTATTATTGTTATTCATGCTGCCATTGGGGCATTTGGGTGCACTTCCAGTTTCCAATTGGCAAATGGTTGACAAACTCGTATCCGGAGGAGTGGACATATTCGAAATAAAGTTGTTTGAGGAATATACAAGTCCAATATAATTAACACGCACTGCGCGACTGCTGCGATCCGCACCGAATGAAGCGCCAATTGCAACTGAACGCACAGATTTCAATTATGAGCTCAGCCTCCACGCTTTAGCCTGATGCTCGACGCTTAACAGCGCAGGACTTAACATAGCACAAACGGCGCTGCTCTGTTAACTGCCCCAATAAGCAACCCCAGGCACACAAATACACAAACATCTACATATGTGTTTACACCCGTTTTCTTTGGCGTAAACAAATAATTGAAATACTCGAGTCTCTTATGAATGAAATTGTGTGCCATTTGCTCTTGTTTTCGCTCATGCGCTCTTCCCTCTCCTCCTTTGATGTTGTTGTTCTTGTTTTATTTTTTCCCTCCTTTTTGTTTTTGCGTGTTTCGCATATCAACAGTTGTCATGTTATTTGATTTGATTTTAATTTACAACTGAACTGAAGCGAAGAGCATCAATTGAAGCACACTTGTGTTTGAAAATATTTAAATTAAATTTGTTTTAATGTGTATTTATATATATTATATCCCGTTACCAACCAAACAAAAAAAAAAACACTTGCACACTTTGTCTTCATTATAACTTTCAAGTTTATTCAGTAAATTTTTAGTAGTTTCTCTTGGTTTACTAAATGTGAGCTTAAATTATAATAAGTATTTACGCATAACGGTGTCAAAACTATTTTGAAAACCAAAAAAAAAAATTGTGTTGCCATCTTTGATATTTGTCTACATTCTCAGGAAATCAATGTAACAAGTGTTTTTGGTAAATAAAAAATAAAAGAAAAAACAAATAATTCATTTACATTGTGAGAAAGCGAATCCAACAAATTCTCAAAGCGATCTATGAGCACCAAATAAAAATGTATTATAAATTTGTAAATTAAGTACGATCGAGATGTTCAAGTCATGGCAAATAAATTAACTGATAAACAAAAACAAAAAAAAACAAAAAATACTTGCAACATTAACAACAAAAAAAAAGAAAAGAAAGGAAAACTAAAGTATTAGTTTTTATGCGTAATTAGTTCAAATGGAGCTTCATCTAACACAATTATCAGTATTTACAAGATCTTTATAGATACATTTATATCATTTTAAATATGCATGAATATTTATATTCAATGTGTGTTTTTGTTTTCAATACGAATTGGCATTTTGAAAAGTTGCATCATTTTTTTTTTTGGGAATTTGCATTCGACTACGCCAAGCAATATCAATTTGTTTGGATATATATGTTTGAAATTGGTTTACAGTTGGGTTTTTAATCGTATTTGTTTGCTTGTTTGTTTGTTTGTTTGTTTGTTCGCTTTGAGCGAAACTTGTTGTTGGTTACTTAATTCGTATGCTTGGTTTAACATGGATACAGTGAGTGGGCACTACGACAAATATCACATAATGAGATCAATTGGATTTATTTTGGGGTTTTGTTTTGTTTTGTTTCCTTTCGTTTCGTTTCAGTTTTTCTTTCTTCTTCTTCTTCTTGTTTATATATTTATATATGTATGTAAGAATGTACGATGTTGTTTGAACTTAAAATTGCTTACTGATTGACTGGTGGTGGGCTTATCATTCAATTATCGTAAATTATAGTAAACCGATTTAATCATTAATATATATATTTATGTATATATATGTACATCCAAACAAATTGGCATTAGCTAAGCGCAGCCGTTGGCAAACTGACCAACACAAGTCACATCATAAGTAATTGCCATTATTGAGGTCAATTGTTAACATTGGTTAAGTTTTTATGTTTATGTTTCGAATTTGGGTAGCAAACATATCTGATATACAATATACAAACTGATTGCTCCTTAAGTATGCATAACAATTATAAAAGTATTAACATCTTGTTGGGTAAGTACAAAATTAACATTAATTCAAATACAACTTTTCAAAGCGCCAACTCAACTCAAGTTGCCCGTAAGTTTCATATTCATATTTACTATATATATAGATCTATATATATATATATATATATTTTGTTTGTTTGTGGTTAGCCTAATTTGCTGGCCTAATTTACATACATATTAAGTAGTTGTTTTTCCTTCTTTTTTGCATTCATAATTCATTTGAAGTTTTGCATCTTTCATTTGATATTGTTAAAATATATATGTATATATATATATACTTTCTTTTGTATAATTAGGTATATAAGTATATAAAACTTAAAAAGAATTTAACCAAAAAATAATAATATATATATTTGTTGTGTATAGTAAAGGGAGTAAAATAAAACAAAGTTATGTTTAAAACTTGTGTACTTTTTGTTTCTTATTGTTACAGTTGTTGTGTTTGTTGTTGTGTGGGTTTGGTTGGGCTGCGGAGACAGGTGGTGGGGTGGGCTACAAACAGCGAGAGACACAGAGAGAGAGAGAGAGAGGGAGGGAATGCTGAGGTGGGTGGTTTGCCGGTTCCAGTTGCTAATATTTGCTCAACACATTGTTGAATTGCACACGTCATTTTTGTTGCTTTCTTTTTGTATATTTTAATTGCTGCCAGGCATCTAAACCTAACCCAGATCCTCCTGCTGCTGTTGGTTCTCCTGCTCCGCCTCTGGCATGCAGTCGGACACCTCGCTGTGCATCACAATCTCAATGTCACCCAATTCAGCGGCCGCCTCGGCCTTAAGCGTTGCATCCTCGACACGCGACAGCTTTTGCAGCGAGTGCAACGTCTCCTCGTTGATGGTGTGCTCTGGCGAAATGTTCTCCTTAAGCTCACGCTTTAAACTTAATGGCATGTGGACGGCATTTGCGCATTCGGGCAGCGCTGTTGACTCAACCACATTGCTCAACAATATGGGCGTTGTTGCCATGCCACCAGCAGCACTGGGATTGACGTCCAGCTGTGTGGCAATGGCCACACTGTCGCCACTATTGTTGAACGAGAGGTTCTGACGGAACACCTGCTTCTTAAAGTCTCTCAGCTGGCGTGACGCTGTGTCCAGGAATGAGGTACCCGCATCTGTTACAGCTGCCACTGCTCCACCACCACCCGCTCCTACACCGCCGGTTGCTGCTACTGCTGCGACTGTTGATGCCCCCGCTGTTGCAATTAGATTGTTGCCACTACCATTGTTGCCCCGCAATGGCGGCGTCATCTTACGCGTCACGTTGACATCACCGATGCCGCACGCCGCAGCTGCGTTTGTTGCTGTATCTGCCGAAGTTAAAATAATTACGTTAATTAATATATTTCAAGTGATTATGATTTTTGAATTTTGAACTAACTCTGTGCGTTTGTGTTTGTGAGCGGCGCTGCTGCTGCTGAAGCGGGCGCAGCATTGCTTTTCGATTCCGGCGATGAGCTGCGCTGAAACATGGTGCTCGGATTGAAGAGTGTCAGCAATTTGTCCACCGTCGTTGGATTGGCAATCCAGGAGGATTTGCGTGCACGTGTTGTTGGTGGTTGCGGCTGTGGCTGTGATTGCACCACAGTCGTAGCTGTATTTGTTGCGTTGTTGCTGCCGCTGTTGCTGTTGCTGGCAACGGCCGAGAGCGCCACACTGGCTGCCGATTCTTTGGTGAGCGTTATATCATTGTCACCAAACACAGCAATGGGGCAACTTTTGGCGGCAACAAGCGGCCCCAGATCCGAGCTGCTGCTGCACGAGCTGCCGTCGGTGACATCCGTATAACTGCTGCTGCTGTTGTTGCTGCTGTTTGTTGCACTCGATGTGGGCGAAGTGCTGCATGAACTGGATGAAGTGCTCGGCGAGTTGGGCGACAGCTTGTGGGCTGCCACTGCCTCATCGCCATTTGTACTTGGTTGGTGGTGTGCGTTGTCGCTGTCGTTGTTCCTATCAGCTTCAGCGGCAACGGCGGTGGGTGAGGGTTCAACAATCATCACGCTGCTGATGGGCATTGCTGTTGTTGTTGTAGTCGCTGCTGCTGTTGCTGTTTCTGCTGCTGTTGCTGCTACTGCTACTGCTACTGCTACTGTTGTTGTTGGTCCTAGTGTCTCAGCCAGCTGAGCGGATTTGCGCGCCGATTTGAGCATCGGTGTGGGTGGCAAGTGTATTGGCGGCGTCAACGGATCCTCATAGATGCGCGACACATGAAAACGGGAACGCGGCGACACCGACAATCGCTTGACGGTCTGCACGGATGAGGTGACTGATGCCATCGATGGCAACGAACTGGATGTGGGCAGCGGCAGCACCGTATTTGGGCTGCTCTGACTGCCACTGCCACTGCCACAGCCACTGCTGCTGCTGCTGCTACTGTTGCCCGGTATGGACATGCAGCTGCTGCTGGCCAAGCGTGGCGCTGTCGTCGTCTGCGTTGCCGTTTGCGTCTGTGGCGGCATTTGGGCCAGCGGCGAGGTTAACGGACTGCCAATTTCGCTGACACGCGACACATGAAAGCGGCTGCGATTGGGCGAGGAGGACGGCGATATCGTGGGCGGACTGGGACCCGGCGAGCGCAGACGGGCATTTGTCTTGCGTCTCGCCTCCAGTTTGGCAGCCGGCGTTGGCATTGCGGTTACTGCCAGAGCAGCGGACACAGTGCCAGTCGCTGCGTCCACCAGCGGTCGGCTGTGGCACGTCAGCGAGATTTTCCGCGAGCCCAAGTAGTAACCGCCGCGACACCGATTTATGTTGTTGCTGCTGCTGCCAATGTTGCTGCTGATGTTGCAGTTGCTGACGTTGCCATTGCTGCTGCTGCTGTTATTGCTGTTGTTACTGTTATTATTGCTGCTGCTGCTGCTGGTGCAGCCAACGCCCACGATCGCCGCCTTCTCCGCCAGCTCCAGCTCATTGCGGGAGCACATCGAGCGCACTGTGCCCAGCACTCGCGTATAATCCAAATGCGCATCGCTGCCAATCTGCAAAACGCAATTCAAAAGCAAAGAAAGCAAACAAAACAAAAATAATCCGCATTAGTTTTTTCATTTATAAACTGGTCAACATTCATAAATCATTGCATATCATTGTGTGTGCGTGTGTGTGTGTGTGTGTGTTTGCACAACAACCGAAGGCAAACATTTTTGAATATATACTCAAAGCACATAAGTGATAAGATTTTTTACATCATTTTTTACTGATTTTCAGGCATATTTAATCAGTTTTACAACTGATTAATGGAAATGGAGAATCTGCATCATTTTCAGATACTAATTTTATAATTTGATGTTAAAAGTTCATTGTTCAAATGGTAAAACAGAGTATTCCACAGTCGGTTACTGATAAATTCTCAGTTATTTTTTTCAAGCATCATTATAAAATCAAAGTACCAATGTGCAAAATATATTGGAAGAATTCCGAAATCTTTACCAGGGAACAACTAATTCTTTATTTATAAAGAAATAACAAATTTTAAAGCATACTTTTACGGGCTTTACTAATGTATAAAGTTTGTTGTAATATATCTGATAAATAGTGCAATTAGTGCAATAATTAAGTATATTTAAAAAATATTTGTATTTCTTTATTTTTAAAAGAGATGTACTTCAGTTATGCGCCATATAAAAAAAAAAAAACACTAGTCGTATGAGTAATATTCAATTTCAATTGTGCTTAGTTCTTGTGGCTTTGTTTTTGTGTTTTGTTTTTTGTTCTTTTTTTTTAACTTTAAAGCTAAAGTGATTTGTATTTGGAAAACGCAGATGCAGCAGCTGCAGAATATTGCATTGTTAGCTTTGTTAGCAGTTCAAAAAAGAAAAAGGAAGTGTTTTTTTTAGCAGTAAAAGTAGCAAGCCAAGTTTTTCTCTTTGCGAGGGCATTAAAGGTACAGAGAGAGAGACAGGAGCGAAATCATATATATATATTTATATACTGTATATATATATATATGAATTGTATATTGCTGGATGAGATGGGATTTTACTTACGCTATCCTGGGACATTGGCGTTGGCGGTATAACATTTACTATCGGCACTATTGGTAACTTTTGCGATGAGGGGGGAGAGTTGGAGTTGATAACAATAACAATAACAGCACAAAACGAAAATGATACAATTAAAAATCAACAATCAACAGCAATCGTCAACCACAAAGCGCACAACTGTACGCAACTACAGTAAATATATATATGTATATATAATCAGAGATATATAACCAAATCCATATGGGGGCTGGGCTTTTGCCCAAGTCTAAAATGTCAATTACACATCCGAATACTAATTAAAAATTAAATGAATTCAAATCATTAAAAAATAAAAATCGAAAGTGCTTGACTAGCAGATACCCTGTACTTAGCTGATAAATACCTAGTTGATTTGCTGTTCAATTTGTTTGTCAATTTGAAATTAAAGAAATTGCTGCATTTCATGTGCAAGTTGTAGCTTTAAATATGTGTCTTTTACTACCAGCGATAATCGATAATTATCGATAAAATTGAAATTAATTTGATATAATATGGTAAACGAGAACTTGTTTGCCAAATTAAAAGTCTTAAGCTCTTATAGTCTCAAAGATCGATTAACAGACAGACAGACTCGACTTTTGATGCTGATCAAGAATATATAACTATGTAGGGTCGCTGATGCTTGCATCTGCTTTAGCACAACTTCAGAGTATAATTATATGTTAACTGATATTTTTAAATTTAAAGCTAGGAATGGAATCAGTTTATTTATTTTAAATTCATCTCGAAACCAGCCCGAAAAACATAAAAAATAAAATTCTTATGTAATTGACATTTGTAAATTGGAATAAATGAAAACTTGAATAACTCAGCCTCAACTCGTTTTCTGGCGCATAGTTTCATATGGCGAAGCACAAACGAAGCACGGGTTTTGGTTTTGGGGGGGCGGGGGAGGATTTAGAATTGGGCGCATGGCGTTGAAGAATATCGCAAGGATTCGTGGCGTTGTTCGTCATCGAATGTGTCCAGTTTTTTTGGATGACTTACCGTTAGACGCTTGGGCTCATCATTGATATCGATTTGGGTGATGGTCTTGTTGGACTTGAGCACCTCGGCGATTATGTTCAGACTTTCCACCTCGAGTTTATTGTCACGTATATCGATGCGTTGCAGTTTGCTGTTGCCACCAAAGGTCAGAATGGAGGCGAGCGTTTCGATTCCTTTGGCGCTGAGATGGGCACTCTGCAGCCCCAGTGTCGTTAACGTTGTATTCTTTGTCAGACTGTCCTTGATGGTGGCCACAAAATCGTTGGACAAACAATTCTTGCCAATGTTCAACAGCTCCAGCGATGAGCTGCGCGACAACAGTTCGGCAATGTGGGGGCCGCAATCCTTGGACAGATTATTGCTCCACAGGGCGAGCGCCTTGAGGCCACTCGGTGCACGATTTGCCGCCTCCAGTGTCGCATCGACCAGTTGCCGTCGCGAGAGCGTATCGTTTTTGGTCAGTTTCTCGGCAAGCTGGGGATCGCTGACACTACTCGTGCTGCCATCCAGCGAATTCTCGCTGCACAAACTATCCGAGCTCTGGGAGCGATTGCGTGTCGATTGGTTGAGGTAGGCGCAACTGGATTCGGTGCGTCGCAGGCCGCTGCTGATGCCGCCCGGTGATGTCGATGGCGGCGGCGGTGTGGGCGTCGGACTGGGACAAGGACTGGCTCTGGGCGCCTTCTCCTTGGCATCAATCGTTACCTTGGACACCGCCGCCACCGTCGACGTTACCACAATTACTTCAGCTGTTTCCGGCTTCAGCTCTGGCTCAACTGGCACTGGCACTGGCACTGGAGCAGCGTTCGTCGCTGCCTCCTCGGCGACGAGCAGACACTCGGTTGACTCACTGGCTATTGTCGCCGTCTCAATGGCCATCTCCTTGGTCAGATCGTCGAGTCGTGTGCTCTCCAGCGAGACGGACAACCGACTGAACTCGTCGGTCAGATGGCGACTAATGTCACCCTCGGATCCGCTCTCAAATGCCGAATACGTGCTGCTGTGCGTATCCTCGAAATCATCGCCAGCCTTCGCATTCTTATTCATGTCCAGCGGTCGTGAGCCACTTGGGCCCGCACTGCTGCCACTGATGCAGTCGCTCTCCTCAGCGGTTACCTCATAAATTGCTGCAGAGCCGCTCGAATTGGAGCCAACTGCTGCTGCTGCTGCCGCCTCCGGTATTTGGTTTAATACAATATTATTATTATTATTATGTTTATTGTTGGTGTTGTTGTTATTATTATTGTTGTTGGTATTGGTGTTATTGTGGGAATTAGCATTGTTGTTATTCTGTACACAGGTTTCATTGGGTTCAACGGTTTTAGCCTCTGTTGAGGGAGTAATATCTGCAAAAAGAAATCATAAATAAATTTTTTAGCAGTGTTTAAATATTGATTAACTAAAAAAACCCCAACAAAATAAAATTCTATTCAATGAGTCTATTAAAATAATATTATCCACAATAATTTACACGGTAAATAAAAGTGCTACGATTTTTGAAGTACTACAGCAGCTATTTCAAGCAATTCTCAAATTTCTATATATATATATATATAAAGATTTATGGATCTTATATAAGATCTTATAAGCTCTTTTAGAACATCCACAAAAATTTGTCTATGTGAAATCTTATAAGCTCCTATTTAATTTGCAAAAATCTTTATTATTATAAGTGTATTTTAAACAAATTAAAACTTCTTTATATATAAACATTAATCTACTTCCAAATATATATAAAAATACACAATCTTTATCCTTGGAAAATCTAAAAGCAATATATATATATAAATACATATATTGATCGGGAAAGTTTGTTTATTTTGATCTGTAAATACTGCTGTAGAAATTATAGATGTTTTTTGTTAGTATTTATTTAGAATAAAGTTGAGACGAAATTCCAATTGGAAAATATTTCATTCAAATAAGAATTACCACATAAGTTGCGTTCATTTTGGGAACTTTGCTGTTGTTGTTGTTGCTGCTGCTGTTGCAGCTCTTGTTGTTGTTGTTGTTGTAGTAGTGGAGTTAGCTGCTCCAAGCTTGGACTGTCCAGAGAGGCTGGCACGTTGAAAGGGTCCAACAACTCTGTTGTGGACTCATCCGTTGATATTGTTGCTGCTGCTGCTGCAGTTGCTGCTGCTGCTCCAGCTAAATTTTCCAAATTGCCAACAGGCTCACAAATATCATTGCTGTTCTCACTAATGTCCTCGGAGCAGAAGGCGGCCAGTGTATCGGTGGATATGTTGGATGTTGGCTCCTCGCTGCTGCTCTCACTGTTCATGGACAGCAATTTGCCCAGCATAGATTGACCAGTCGCACTCGGATTGCTGCCTCTCAGAGTGCGCACCGTTTCCTCGGTATTGTCATCGTCCACATCATTTTCGACATCCACCAGGACACCCACAGCTGGCTCACAACTGCCACTGCACTCTTCTGCGGTGGTCGCCAAAGTTGGCTGCTGCTGCTGCTCGACGGACGAAGCCACAACTGCAATGGCATCTGTTTGCGTGCTGGGCGCGTTCGCATGCGGTTCGGATTGCATTTGTTGGTTGCTGCTGCTGCTGCCGTTGCTGTTGCATTGATCGCTGTGGCTTGACAAGGACAACGGCGCTGATGCCTCTGCGGGCGACACTGGATCATCGTCCTCAATGGCCTGGGTACGCTTCAGCGGCAGGCCACTGCGACGTTCAAGTTCGGTGGCCTGCATGATGAGCGCCTGCACGAGATACATGACGCCCTCGTCTCGTATGTTATTGTTGCTAATGTCGATCAGCTCAATGGTGTGATTGAAGCGCAACATGTCCGCAATGTGCTGGGCATCGGTGCAATCCAAATCGTTGTAGCCCAGCCACAGCTCCTTAAGTATTTTATTGTGGTACAACTTGCAGCCTATAAAAAAGGGCGAAATAAACAACATTAATTGACGAAACATGGCTAAGAAACAACAATAGTTGGGTGCATGTTGTGTGTGAGAAATTGAAAAGTAATCCGCACCGAGATACTCACAAAAACTAGTGAGTGGTGGTCCCTTGAGGCCGCAGTGCTCTAGCTTGAGCGTGTGCAGATTGGAGGTGCTCAACGCAGCACCCAAATTCTCGGCACCCACTTTCGATATCTGATTGCCCTCGGCATTGAGCAGCTGCAACTCCTGGCTGCGCTTAATCATATGAGTGCAGTGGCCCCAGCCACGTAGCGTCATCTGCTCCTTGTTGTATGAGATGTCCAATTCATTGACAGCCTCATAGTAATCAATCATCTCGCACAGCGCACGCAGGCAGCTCTCGTCCAATGGGCATTCGGATAAATCGATGGCTTTGTATTGGATCTGAGGAGAGTAATAAGATATTAACATATTTAATCCTTTGTGTATATTGGCTATTAGAGGCTAATCATACCAGCTTGAATATCTCCTCCAGCGGCTCACAGTCATTGGGCGTCAACTGAACGCCCTTCAGCGACAGCAGCGGTTGTCGCATCAGCTGCAAATCCAGGCCACTCAGATGCTCCACAACATTTGGCAGCGGCTTGGTGTGATGCTTATAACAGGACTGCACATACAGCTCCGTGATCTCAGCAATGCTCGACACCTGATAGACTGCAATGGGAAACAAATGTGAAGTGCAATAAGTAATTAAATCAACCACAACTTGTATTATTAAATTGTAAAATGTGTTTTGAAAATTAAAAATCCAAGCAGAAGTTGTCTAAATTGTAATTGTTGTAACTGTAAGCAATATTATGCAATGCTTCTAAACTTTAATTAAAACCTAGCAACGGGTATTATAATTTTGTTGAGAAGTTCGTTACACATTTAAATGTACATCTCCGATCCCACAGCGTATATAAACTCTTGATCTCTTTGTCTGCAGACAGATACTACAATCAGTCTAAATTTGAGTTCTTGTACAACAATCTTATTCATAAAAAATCTGTATCGACTGGTTTTTAACCGGTCTGCAAGTGTATATAATCTTCGGTGTGCCTAAAATACCCCTTCGACTTTCTAATTTAAGCAATACTTTTGTAAAATACAATAGCACTTAAGCCGAAGATAAAATCACTTATGAAACAAACACATTACAAATAACATACTTGGCTTAATTTCTTGGGAATATACACACAATAATATCTGTATAATTTTCAATTGCTTGGGGGAAATTAAAACATATAATTTGTTCTTGCCGCACGCGCGCACACGTCATAGCTGGAAGTATAAATGCTACAGCAGCGGTCAAAATAATAGAACTGCTTTTGCATGGATTTGTCTAATCTCTTATTTGCTACTCGATTGCTTTTGTTATATTTACCACTATATTTTTTTAATTAAATTATTTATGTAGTGGTTAGTATTGGTGAAAATTTAGGAAATATTGATTACAAAGCTAGATTATTTATAATACAATATTAACTTATTTGACAATTTAAAAGTATTCAAGTGTTTTTTTACTGCTAAAAGACGAGACATTATTAAAAAGCTTCATTATCTGAAGTAAACATAATTTTCAAAAAACCACAAATGGTGTGGTTCTCTTCGAAAATTATTAATAATATTTATACTCATGATAGATTGTAACCTCGCAAAGCACTTGTTTTTTGCCATTGAGTGTTGAAACTGTTGGCAACCGAAGCAGTCTAAGAAAAGGACACTTGCCAAATAAAAACACAAAGGTTAAAGTTCAACAAAAATAATTTTAAACTGACCACAAGCTAAATGAAGAAGTTCAAACCCCAATTTCTTTTATATGTATGACTCGATTGTAAAACAATTAAAAATTAATTCTCTGTGACTATTATTTCGACTGGACAAATCCAAATTTGTTTTAAAATATTTGCCAAAATATACACAATTAACAAGTAATACTCTATGAATGCTCTACTCTGAATTTTTGTGACCGCAACTGTGCACATATATATATATAAATATATACATTTATATATATCAGCTAGGCAGCTGATCAAAAAACCACAATTTGTGATCAAAAATACTACTAAATAATACAAAAGGAACATTGGTTGAGTCAATAAACTGTCCGACGCTTCCGTTTGTCATGCAATGCGACAATTTCAAAGTAACTACGTCGAAAATATAAAATTCGTTAAAACCAGCAATGCTCAACTACTAAATACCACGTAAATATGTTTTGCAGTACTAGCCACATATTCGTTTGCCAATTTCAGCTATTGGACTTATCTTTGTTACCAATTCGAGATAGTGTATTCGGTTTTATTAAATGATAGTTGCAATTCCCAAATCTTCTATATACTTCACTACTGATCATGTATTTAATGTACTGTAATGTAATAAAAACTATAAAGATTTAATTATGGCTGTTCAAAATAAAGTCTTTGATTGGATACTAATTCTTCTTAATCATTTTTCGTTATCAAATTTTAACTATAGGCAAAAAATATAATAATTATTACTTAAAATTAATTAAATAAATAAATATACTCCCATGTAATGTTTCTCTATAGCCAAAAATAACAATATAAAATGAATAAAAATTAAATTATGATAAAACACTATTAATATTTAAATAAATACCAGTTTACAATAAATACTAATAATTATTAATTAATAAATGAACAATATTAATTACGTAAATAAATATACCCATTCAAAATTGTATTTCGAAATACCAAAATACTCATTGGTCATTGAACAAAGTCATGGAAACATTTGACATAAATAGAGCTTCCCCACAAATGTCTGGCAAATATTGCTCAAATATGGCAAATAAAACGAGCTGATTGCGAGTGCGTATCTCCCCCACCACATTGTCAACAAAAAACCACTACAACAACAACAACAACAACATCTTCATCATGACTTTGATCGTCTTGAGTGTAGAGTGAGAATGTGGGGGGGCAGAGTCCGGGGGCAAAGTAAGACCGACATAGACAAATGGTCCGCAAATGTCGAAAAATGAAATTGCGGCATTTCCAAACGATTTTGTTGCCTGCCACAAAATTATCATCGTGAACTTGTAATTTGCGACTTGAGATGAGTTTGGACATGTTGTCTGTCAATATTGTGCCCTGAGCACAGTAACAATTTCTAGCTATATTTGGTATATCGCTGTGATTATTAATAAACAAACAATCGCAAGTATCAATAATAGAATTTTGTATTTATTTCTTAGCATTTGCATAAGTAATCCAAATTTTTGCTACGTTTTGGGGTTGGGGGCGTATCAAATCGAATTATATATTTGCATCTAAATATCTATATATATATATATATATTTAATTTGAACATTTCTGGGCGACTAAGAAGCGAAAATTGTGCCAAATGCCAAGTGCATTCAAAGACATAGCGACAAAAATATATTTAAAAATAGTTTGCTCACATTTCTGTTTCATGAAAAAAGGTAAACAAATTAATCTATCATTGCATTATCTAGCCACACAGATGGCAATTTAATGATCCAACGACAACATTTAATGCAAACACAAACGGCTCAACAAAAATAAATAACATTTTGTCGCAACATTTTAATTTTTTTCCTTTGTATTTTAATTTTGGCAATCATTCAAAAGCTGTCGCATTTATATATCAGTTTTCATAGTTTTTGTCGGTCGGGACGGACATCTGTTTAATGAATCATTAGCGTTTGCATGCTCTTTAAAAACAACAATTTCTGTGAACCATTATTATATATGTATACATGTACATACTACATGTGTGATATATATATATATATTTTTGCACTGGCAGACATTGTGACGACCGGCTTCCACTTTATGTTGTTTTTGCTTGTGTGTTCCGCGCTTTGAGTTAATGGTAAATTATTTTTCAACTGATAAAATTTTTTCCATTGACAGCTCTTCGAGAGCGTTTTTTGTGTTTGTAATTTTTTATTTTTTTTTTCTCGCTATTAAGTAACACTTATTATATAGAATAAATCTAATATAATTAATGTCATCAACTAATACGTATTATATCAGATTAATCAAACATATATCAAACCATTAGTTGCAGTTTTTTTTTAGCAATTATAATTATTTTAGCTATACCGATAAGCGGCTACCGTTTCGTATACCCATTAAAAATATTGCATACAAAAATAGGCCTTTTTGAAAACGGCAGTAAAAAATGAAATATGCGCAAACCAAATATGAAAACGAAATGAAAGCAATTCTACAATAGCCAATGCAAAGCATAAACAGCTTAAGCAAGTGAAAAAATAAGATAAAAAACACAACATGTGAAAATGCTCTAGTTGAGAATGCTCGACTGGAAGATACCCTTAACGCAGTTGGGAGTTTCTTATCTAAAATTATTTTAGCTTTTATATATATGCATAATTGCAAAGCTATATATTTAAAATTTTAGTTTTTTGCCATCGGAAATTGATTTGTATCGATATGCGCTAAACAGAGATAACTATCGATTAATCTGAGAACTTGCATTCAAAATTGAACTCTTCATTAAACCCATTTTACCCATGTTATAAAAAAAATAAGTCAAAAAATTATTTTTGCCAATAAGCAATACAAAAAAAAAATACGTTTCGTTAGTAAATCGTTGTTTTTGTGGACCTCTTATCTTCACACCACTAAGATAATATAATTGTATTTACTTAAATTAAACAACAAACAGCGTATATAATAAGAAATAATACAAGCAGCATAGCTTCATTAAAAATTATTAAATATTTTTGCTTAGTTTTTATCATGTTGAAGAAATTGTAGATAATGATGTGTTAGTTAGTCTATTTTTAAGCGCATTGCTATTTTTCTAAGTAAAAAAAAACAATTTATATATAATTATGATTTATTATATGTATATTCAAGTCACCCTTATGAGATCAATCGCTATGGGAACGTGAGGAAATCACGCGAAATATATTAAAGCTACGGCTGTATTTAGCAGGTTGTAAGCAATCGAGAAGCAACTGCTAATGCACAATGTTTCAATTATCGATCAATGGAGAATTAGCTCATCAACATTGGTAACAGCAAAATAAAAACTTGGAAAATGATTCGTGCCTGCAGACAGCTGGTGTGCGTGTGTGTGTGTGCGTGTGTGTGCGTTTGTGTGCGTGTGTGTGCGTGTGTATGCGTGTGTGTTGGTCGGTCAATTGGCGTATTAAATGCTTTTCAATTTTTTATTATTCTATTGATTTTTATGCGTTGGGGCAAACAACAACAATAACAAAAACCACAACGGGCAAATGCTAAAACCGCAAAAAAAAATGGTTCAATTAAATTACTGTTAATTTTCGGCTAAACATTTACAATATCGACAATTTCGAGCGTATGTATCTCGAAACTTGTTCTCAGCGTTTGCCATTTTGTTTATTTTATTATTTTATTTTTTTATTTTTTGTTTTTGTTTTGGCAACAACCTTCAGCAAAGCGCAGACTGGGAGAAAATACGCGTTCAAAATGTAGATAGAATGAAAAAAGCGGTTCGAACTAACATATTGGCAACAAGTCGATAATTTATTTAATCAGAAGCCAGCGTAGATGAGCACGTCAATTGAATGCTTAATTAAACGTGTCCAGATATCTATTAAAAAAAAAAAAAACGCAAGCTTTTCAATAAAATAACGCAAGTGATTCGCATTTTGTTTCCTGGAGGAAAATTAAATACGATTAATCAATGAGATAAAAGAAAGTAGACTCAAATGGGGAGTGCTCGATTAGGTAAACTGTTAAATATATTAAATCTTATGTAGAAATGTAGTTATGCAATTCCAATTATCAGTTGTACAGAAAATGCTTAATAATTGTTTGTTCAATTTGAAAATATATTTTAGATAATAATTTGAGTGTTTCTTATCCGATCTTTTTTAAATTTGTAATAAGCCAAGGAATATTTAAAATTCAAATAAATGACTTTATTTAACAATAAGCTAGGTAAGATAAACAACTCAAATGGAAAACTTTATCTTTATACACATTTCTTGAGGCTATTATTGTTATCAGAAATTGATTTGTATCAATAATCGCGAAACGGAGAGAACATATTTCCCTTATAGGGTCGGTAATGGTCCCTTCTGTCTATTGCATACTTTTACACAAATTCATTATACCCCATTTTTGCAAAAATCTTTATTAACTGAAGTGCTTCCAAGTTTACGAACGTTGGTGGTACCAAAACAATTCTTATCGCATTTATTGATACGTTTGTGGCTAATCAGCCAGGCCAGTTGAGTGGCGTCAAATGTGGTGCCTCGTCTCGTTCATCATTGTTAAACATCAAATGCAGAGAAAATTGCCATAACGAATGATATACGAGCGATTTAATGACACAAATATGTTGTTGACGTCACCGCATGAAAACTAATTAGAAATTATGCATTTCATAAAAATAGATCTCAACACATTTTTGGCATAATAGCGAATTGTTTCCGCACAAAACAAAAGATCGCAATTTACAAGTGACATTTCAGCTAAATGCAAAGATTAGCATTTATTTATTTATTTATTTAATTTACTGTTTGTGTTTGCTGATTTGCTTTATTAAAGGCTCGTTTGTTTTCCTTGCTTTACTTTGCTTTAGCTTTAGCATAGCTTTGTCTTGCTGGAATTGCATTAATTAATTACAACAAAATGTACATTAATCGAGCTCGTGACATTTTCATCATCTTTCGTTTGTTTGTTCAGTGCTACACATACAGACTTATATATATACATACATACATATATAAAAATATATAAGCAAATTCATAAGGCGCATTTACTTTCAACTTCTTCAGAAATGTGCTGAGTGTGCAATTACAAAAATATTGCATTTATTTTTTGTACAATATTATTAATTACGCAAGTAACGCTCTAGTTCAGTTTTTGATTTTGCTGTTATCAATTAGAAATAAAATGCTGACTTTAAATTGAAAGGATCGTTTGAAATACACATCAAAATAATTTATTTTGTCTACAAATTGATTTTTTTCCTATTAATCGACTATTTATTTGTACACAAGTAGTCAAATCATATCGTTTTGTGGAGCCAACTCCTCTTTGTTGTAAAGTGACGGCGATGACATCACACATGCTACAAATTATTTACACCTACAACAAGCAAGGCAAAGGCAGAAAGCAAAAATGAAAAAAAGAAGAGGAAAAAAACACAACAGTAAATCTTGCAAACAAGATGTGTATAAACAAAGACATGAGACGATTTTAAACAAATACAATAAACACACACACAAATACACATACACATATATCATCGCATACATATTAAAGTATTTACACTCAAATGTATCAATATGCATGACAAACAAACACGTCGAGCAAATCGGATTCGTTTCCACAATTTATTGTATTTACGGTAAGAAAACAAATAGCAGTCGGAATAGCAGAAATTAAGTGAGCCTCCAACTGGAGCCGGCAACAAAATACGAAATAGATAGAGAGTGAAAGAGCAGAGAGAGAGAGAGAGAGAGAGCGATTGAGAGAGAGCAGAGAGACAAGGCTTACCCAAAAATGAGCGCAAATCTAAACCGAAGCAGCGATCCGCTGCCGAAACTAAGTCGAAACTGAGTTGATACGTTGAATTCGCTGTATCTTATCAGTGATTCTGTTGTTGTGGTCTTTATCGCTGGCAAGAAAGAAAAAAACGTATTCGAGTGCGAACGAATAACAAAATCAAAGGTAAACTATAAAAATAACCAATCATCACTCACATCGGCACTAACATTAAAAACGACGACATAAACTTAGAAAATAGAAAAATAAAATTAAACAAATAAAAACATTCCAGGTAAAAAATTCAAAATGGGGTGTAAGATCGCAAACATTTCGAGTATTTTCTGCATTTGAGTTGCATTTCTTCTACTTAATGGCTTAATACAATTTATATATTTTAAATGTTATTAAAAACTTGCAAAAAAATTGTATTATATAATTAAAGAGGCAACTAAAAATAAATTTCTGAAGATTTATATTACCTTAAAAAAATAGGTGGCAATGTTGTCGCCCCACGCAATTGCCAATTGTCAACATGATTGAATTGTGCGCATCGCTTACAATGTACAAGAACGAAGGAGAGAGAAGGAGAACACACACAAGAATCGTTCAAAATGTATACCTCTTGACAACAATCATCATCATCATCGTCATCATCATCATTGGCGAGTACTATAAATATTTGTGCGCACTTCATTGAATTGTCTTTTTTCGCCCATCCCACCCACATACTACCCCCCTCTCACTATATTTCTCTCTCCCTCTGTCTAGCGGTCTTTGTCTTTGCATGATCGAGCGTATTTTTTTATACGAGTCCTTTTTGCAATGTAGTTCTTCATCTTGTTCAGCTTGCTTCTGCATGCAATTCAATTAATCTGTTTGTAATTGAAATAAATGACAGGAAGTGCAATTTACGACATTTGTCTCAAGTGTTTTACTTCCGTACTTGAATAAACAAGTTCCCCCAACAATAAGATGTGAAATATCGCAAGACCAAAGAGACAACCGCGCATAGCCCATTCTATTAAAAAAAAAAAAAAAAAAACTTCACAAAAATTTCGCTTACTACTCATTTATTACAAGAAGCTTCAATTCTTCGCCAACACTGAAACACTTTTCAAAAGCATTACCATTTTTAAATAAAAAACAAAATTTTTGATAGCAATGCATGAACAAATTTCGATTAAACATAAAAAAAATAATAATATAGTGGCACAAATTAAATACAGTCAGAAACATGGATAATAGCACAAAGCAGTCATTTTATTGTATACGTATTGTGTGCTTAATTTGTCCAGCTCTATATAATATCCACTTATTGCGTACTTTTAATTCTCTTTATAAATAATGTATAGATATATACATACATACATATGAAAAATATCAGAATCTAAAATATTGTTATTTTTTTCTGGCTTACCTTTTTCCCATGGATTGGTCGGCTCGAGATATCCGGTGACGAGCTCCTTATCACTTTCCGGGAATGAGACGCGACGCGGCATGGCGGCTGCCGCATTAAATGCGCTATCCGAGAATTTACGTTGCAACAGACTGGGCGCTGTTGCATAGTAAACGCTGCTGCCACCGCTGCCTCGACTAGTGTTGCTGGTATTAGAATCAGTTGAGCCTGTTTCGCCGCTTCGATTGATGCTCGGATTGGATGCAAGCGAATCGGTTCGCCAAACAGCGCTCTGTTTGGCACCGTGATAAATTCTAATCTTCTGTTGTTGCTGCGTACGCATCTGAACATCGAATGCTGGCTCTGCCTCCGTCTCTGCCACTACATCGGTTTGTTGGGACAGGCTGGCAGCACTGACACCATCAGCTGTTGTTGCTAATTCGGTGAGCTCGACAGCAGCTGACAGAGACAGCGGCAATGGCGTCGATATATTGTTAGCCGTCACTGTCATTGTTGCTGTCGTTGCTGTTGCTTGACCCTCAGCTGCTGCTGTTGTTGTGGATGCTGCTGCTGTTGCGGGGGCGACAAAAGCAAAGAATGTTTCTTGTTCTGTTGCACTCTCTGCTGCTGTTGTGTTTGCGACTGTTGTTGTTGGTTCTATTGTCGCCGTTGCGTTTGCAAGGTGCGTTGAAATTGTTGGCTCCGTTCCATTGCCAATTGTTTCTGTCGGGGCCATAATTGCTGTTGCTGTTGTTGTTGTTGACGATAATGTTGCTGTTGCTGTCGGCGCGTCAATTTCATCGATTTTATGCAACATTGCAACTAAGTTTTATTATTAATTTTGTAGCTTTTAATGTTTTACTTTTTGCTTTTAAATTCTTCTTTCTTACTTTGTTATGGATGTTTCAGTTGCCTTTTCTTTATTATTTCTTGCACATTTATTTATATTTTTACATTTTTCGTGTTTTGCAAATGAAAATCAAATTTAGAATATGTATGTACGTATTTTTAGGTTGTATTTGGTCAGCACTGAATAAGATATTAATTAAAATGTATATAAATCATACATATACACATGAATTTATTTTAATAATTCGCTTTACTCTTTTTCTAATCAGAGTATTACACACAAACACATATAGACACACACACATACAACTTTCCTCGCCAGCAACACAAAATTTTCCATGTAAAATGTGTGTTTCAAAACAAAAGCCAAACGGGAAAGACAAAAAGAAGAAAATAAAACAACATCAGCGGCATTGAAATATAAACGCGGTGTTGTTCTCTCTCTCTCTCGCTCTTGCGCTCGCACTCTCAACACAATCGAACGAAGAGACGACGCAAAAGAGAATGGCGTAAAAACATTACCTAATTGTTGTTATTGTTTTTGTTTTGTTGCTTTTCGTTTGCGAGATTTGCGAGCAAAGCGTTTGGCTCATTGGAAAGAGAGAGGAGAGAGAAGGGGCATTCCACGGAATTGTTGTTTGTGTTGTTATCGTTTTACCCATGCACAGTATGTATTTTTGTTTACCAAACAGCTTGCGTTCTCTCATGAGACATGTGTATGAATGTATTTGTGTGTGTGTATGTGGCTGTCTGTGAATAACACGCGCCCTGTTGCATGCAAAATTCAAATTAAAAGCCAATTGCAATTGGTAATTGCAATCCGTCAAAAAGGGACGTACAATTTGCACACGCCCTTTTTCTGTTTTTTTTTTCTTTTTTGATATTTCACTTTGAAATTTTGTTTAGAATAAATATAAATTACGTCACATTTTATATTTCTCCCTCACACTTCATCCATCCCCTCTCTATATCTCTCGTTCTCTATTACTGATTGAAGAGAGTGAATTTGTTCGACAAAAAATAAATGATTTTCGTTGTTAAAGTCTGTCTATACATGAACAAAGGATTTTAACTGAATTTATCGCATAGGATTTGTTTTTCGTTGAGTTTTGGTTTTGGTTTTTGCTGTGCTTTTCGCAATGCATTTTTTTTTACTTTGGGCGCTGTGCGTATTTGTTTCGTTTTCGTTTTTGTCCCCCTGGGTTAATGTTTTTGATTTTGTTACACTTTGGCATTTACTTGCTTAGTTTGCGCAGTTTTGAACACTTTGTAGATGTAGTTGCATATATACATATGTACATACATACATACATATGTATGTTTTATTGGCGCATTCACATTTTTTATTTAATTTTTTTTGTTACACAATATATATGTAGTACCGATGGGCAGAGAATAGAAGGTTGAGATAAATAATAAACATACGAAAAATAACTAAATCGCATCCGAGCAACAGCCAACAACAACCGATCACAAAGACGTTTAAAATGCAAAAGGTAGAAATCGAAAATAATGAGTAGCAGTAGCAGCAGCAGCAGGAACACGCACGGCTCTTTCTCTCTCTCTCGCAGTCACATTATTTAATAGAGATGCGCATTGTAATTCACGACATTCAAGCGTGGAACTCAAATTTTATAGATATAAGGCTGCATACAGCTATATCATAATTTACACAACACACACACTTTTATTTAAAATTATTCTTAATTAAGTTGTAATATTAAACATTTTATTCTTTTAAGTTAAGTCAAGCTATAAGTCACTGCAAAAACACGACACGCGCACAACTCTATTTTGGACAGAGCGGACGACGTTGCCAGAATGGTGCGATTTCTCTTTCATTTGTTATCACGGCATATATTCCATAAATCTATTATTTGATATGTATTTTATATAAAATGGAATGAATTATATTGTTTATTACACTTAAGTATAATTTAGTTCAATCCATTAATTAATGAACCCGAATCCTTGAATTGGAAATCGCACATCTGGCAGCGCAATAAACGTCGCGCTCTTTTTACGCAGCTCTCCCCTCCCTGATAAACGTGAGGATTTTTTGTGCACATAAAAATGAAAACAACAAAATTTAGTACAAATCTTGGCGCATGTATCGGTGACCAAATTCAATAAAATTTATTGTTTTTATTTTAATTTTTGAAACGAACAAAACGGAAGACATCGATTAACACTGATCTACTGGATTTTTAGAACTATTTAAAACACATTAGAACACAAAATGATGTCAGAAAACACTAAAACCTTCTTGTTGTCTAGTGTCCGTAATTATTTGTTTGACGGTCGCGTGCACACCTAAGCGCGTCTCATTTTCGCATTTTCGTCTTACAACAAATAGACTGAAGAATTTAAAATTGTAGCTATGCCACAATATATATGCGGTACGACCGCAAATGGCTAACCACAAAATACCCAAAGATTTATTGAAATTTCCACTTAAATACCAAAACGAGGTATATTATATAAAATTATAGAATGCTAACTTGCAGTAAAGTTAACAAATATTTTATGAAACTGTCCTAATTGTATTGTAAATAAATAAGACGAACGTAATCAAGTGTGAACGCTTAAAAAAATACTAATCTATCGACAAGTGTAAATATCGATTTATTTTTAGATATGTGGCAACACCGAAAAGCAGCAGCTGTTGTGACGAAAAGCCAACTCAGCTAATGTGAAGAATTTTTTTTATACACAAAAAGTTTTCCACTTCCACTTAATTGTTATATATTTAGTTCAGTTAAATTGTAAACAGTGCAGTGAAAACAATGCAAAATGCGGCAAACAAACGCAAACGCCCAAACCCAAACGCTGTGGAATGATTTGCCCCTCAGCCTGATTATCATAACACTAACACTTTCCCTTTCAAGTCTTCCAACGACGTGGGCTTTGTCGGATTTCAGACTGTGCGCTGACGAAAAATGTGAACGTAAGTCTCGAAACCAGTTAATCAACCAGCTAATACAAATCTAATACAAAACTAAGCCATACTAAATAGAGATATATGCATCGGAAATCCATACATAAAGTGGTCGCTCCCTAATGTGACTAATGAGAATGCTCTGATTACAATTTGCTAAAAGTTCGCAACTGTTTTTCTCTGCAGAAAAAAAAAATAGCTACCATTAATTTAAATATGTCATCAGCTAAATTTGGTATATTGTGATTTCTATATACACACACAAATCGCTGTCTGTGAAAATTCGATATTTAATTTAAGGCTACCATTTATCAATCAGTAAATTGTAATTTAAATTACTGCATTTCTTGGAGATTTTAACTTTTCGAGCGACCAGTTTATGTTTTCTATTAAATTTGGTTGCGTTCGAGGTTCAATGAATTACCACTAACCTAATTTTTAAGTCTGCGATAAGAAATTTGTTTTTATGTTTTGTAATTGATTATTGCGATGCTTTTTAAAAAACAAAAAAAGGAATATATATATAAAATCTTTCAATAGTCATCATCTCGCTGGGCATCGCCAAACTCACCTATGCGTCCGGAGAAGAGGGTATGATACCCTTTAAAATACACTCAATAATGCGCATATTGTCCAAGGGCGCCGGCAAAAATACAAAGTTGTGGGGCGTCGAGATCAATGGACGACGCGGCTATGCAAACAAAGATTTCATAGTGGAGAAGAAAGTCTACATCAAAGAAAGCCAACTCACCTATGAAATGCCTGTTGTGTGGCCAGTTAAATCTGAAGCAGCAACAGCGCCGTCAACACCACCCGTTGTGAATAATCCCGAGCAAGCCGTGCAGCCAGTGGAGCAAGTGCAGCCAGTGTTGAATGCCTCCGAAACGGCTGATGAGGTGACAACGACAACTACATCACCGCTGGATACACTCAAGCTGGGCATACTCACGGAACAGGATCAAGCAGCGAGCAGCAACAGCGGCGAGGCAGCCACACCAATAACGCCCGTGCAACCCAATCTGCGCATGGTCGATGGCACCGAGTTGCCCTTGGAAGTGGTGCCAGCGGTCTTGGAACGAAATCTAAACCAAACAACAGCAGCAGCTGCAGCAGAACAAATCCAAAGCGAAGCAACTAAAATCGATGAAACGAAAAGCGTTGAAAATGGTTTCGACGATTACGAAGAAGATGACGACGAAAGTTACGATGACGATGACGAACTGGCGACACTTGATAGCAAAGATAACGAAATAATAAACGATAAACTGGCCAAGACGCTCGACACAATCGCCGAAAGCAAAGTGGCAGCGAATTCCACAACTGAAGACGTTGAAATAAAGCAGCAGGAGGCAGCCTCAGCTGAAGCGGAAAAACTGATAAAAGTAGCCCCAAGTGAAGTCAATTTGTTGATTGAAACGCGTAATGTTACCGTTGTGCCCACGTCTGAGGTGGAGGAGGAAGAGAAGGAGAAGGTGGATGAGCTGCAGTCAGAAAAAGATGCAACAAACCAGGAAACCGTAACTGAAAGCCAGCCAGTCTTAAGTCCGGTGGAGTTGAAGGAGCAACGGCAGCCACAAACGGAATCAGTTGAAAAGGCTGCACAGCCCCAACTAAAAATTGAGGAGCCAGCTATACAAGCTAAAGTTATCGATGATATGTTGCCCGAAGTGAAAGCTGCGGAGGTTCAGCAATTGGCTAAAGAAGACGTTGCAACTGAAGCACAAACCGCGCCAATATCCGCAACAAATGAAGTCAAGAAAATTGTTGAACAAAAGGCCAACGATGCAATTAAAACGCAGTCAGCTCCAACAACAATAGAGGCCCAGGAAATAGTGAAAGAAAATATAACTCAGGCGGATGATCCAAAGATTAAGGGAGCTCTTCCCCAAAAAGAAGATGAACAGATGGAGCAGAAGCAGCAGCAAACAGTACAAGAAAATAAACCAAACGATGCCCAACAAGTGACACAGGAAACAATTGCAGTTCAGCCAATTAAAGCTGCAGAAGCCGCGACAGTTGAGTCGGAAGCAGTGATCGAAACACAGAAGATTGAAGCACAGTATGAAGCTCGATCTGAAGAAGCTGCATCAAGCGAAGAAATTAAACCAACTACAAAAGACCAACAGCCCGAAACTTCAGATCTTCCAGCTACCAGCGAGAATCAAGCAAAGCCGGCAGAGATTGAGGTACCCACTGAGGCCACGCCCACTGTGGTGACGCCAAGTTTGCCGCCTCTATTCAAAAAACAGCATCTGCACAATCCAAATGATTACTACAAGCAGTTGCAGGAAAAGCAGCAACAGTTGGAACAACAGCAACAACAGGAGCAACGGCAACGGCAACAGCAACAACAACAGGAGCAGCAACAGCAGCAGCAACAAAAGGAGCAACAGCAGAAGCAAGAGAAGGAGCAACAGCAGAAGGAACAACAGGAGCAGCAAATGAAGGAGCGACAACAGGAGCAGCAACTGAAGGAGCGACAACAGCAGGAGCAGCAAATGAAGGAACGACAACAGCAGCAGCAGGAGCAACAGCAGCAACAACAAGAGCAGCAGCAACAGCAGCAGCAACAACAGGAGCAGCAAATGAAAAAGCAACAACAACAACAGCAGGAGCAGCAACAACAGGAGCAAAAGCAAAAGCAAGAACAGGAGCAGCGGCAACAGCAGGAGCAGCAAATGAAGGAGCGACAACAGCAACAGCACGAGCAACAGCGGCAACAGCAACAACAGCAACAGCAGCAACAGCAAGAGCAGCATCAACAGCAACAGCAGCAGCAACAACAAGAGCAGTATCAGCAACAAAAACCCCGAGACACCAATCAACATTCGCACACCGAGGAGGAAGCAATGCTGGAGCAGCACACCACACCCAAGCCGGATTACTACAATGCATATGATGCAATTAATGAGGCTGAGCCGACGCCTGCACCTTTAAGGGATGATGAACCGAACGTTGCTGTGGGCTCCATCGAGCCGATTGGATTGCCAGCTGCATCGATAACACCGGAATCGAGTAGCATTATCAAGGAAGATGCCGGACCGGGACGTGGACTGTTTAGCACCATTATGGACACGGTCAACACATTTATATCCAGTCAGGGTCAGGGTCGCAAAGAACCTGAAACTGAGCCGCTAACGAACCACGATGAACTGCATCGACTGCTCTATCCGGAAGCGTTGAGACCACAGGGTAAGTCTCTTATATTTATAGTTATTTGATTTTTTTTTTATACAATACTTCAAAATCTCTGACCACAGCCGATGCGCAGGGGGATGAGGGCTATTGTAAGCGGGCCAAGGATGTGGACAACTGTCATGTGACTTCCATTAGCATGGACAATTTTGTGGATGTGTTGGCGGCCAAAGTGTTGGATCATAGTATTCAATTGCTGTGTGTTTTGATTGCTGCGGCCTCGTCGCTGTTCTTCATTTTGACATACTATTGCTTCTGCAATAGCAGTCAGGAAGGTGCGCTGCTCTCCAAGCTGAATCATTTGGAGCGTAGTCTGCTCGCCGCCCACAAGGAGAACATGATTGTCAAGCACGATTTGATGACAACACGTACCAAACTCTCCAGCATTGAGGATAACTCCTTTGGATCCAATGACATGGTTCTCGCACTCAAGAAACAACTCGAAACGGAACTCTATGAGAAGGCCAAGCTCCAGGAGCAGATTAGCTCCCTGGAGAAGGTGAGCTGTGATATTGCATCGCAATAAAATATATATCAATAATGTAATTACATACCTTGCACAGGACTTGGACAATGCTGCTGAAGCGGGCTTGGAGCTAAATAAAATGTTGTCGGAGGTGTTGAACGGTCAGAATGGCGATGAGGTGTTCATGAGCACCGTCGATGAACTGCAGCGACAGCTCAACGATCAGGAGAGTAAGTTAAATGCAATTGGCATTTATTGAGCAGCAAACTAATTCGATTTCTTGCAGAGATCATCATTGACATAAACGCAAGTTTGGCGGAGAAGAGTCGCGAGAATAGCGAACTGCAATACTCGTACACAGAGACCACAACGCGTTTGGCCAGTGAAATGAAATCGTTGCAACAGGACAACTATGAGCTGGAAATGGAAAAGGCCAAGCTGCAGACGCGCATCGAGCAAATTCAAGCGGAGTCCGAGGAGGAGCTAGCCAAGGCTCTGGAGGCGCGCAACTATGAAATGCAACGATTGCAGCACCAGATCATGGAATCCAGTGCCAAATACGATAAGGAGCACAGCGAATTGCAGACAAGTTTGGCCAAAATCGATGCACTCGAGGAGTGCCTAAAGTTGCTTAAGAAGGACTCCAATGCCAATGTCCAGGAATTGATAACGTCGGTTAAAACGCGTGGCGAACTAAATGCGGCCCAAAAGAAATTTAGGGCGCTGCAAACGAAACTGGAACTGGAGCTGGCAGCGAAATTGCGTCTCGAGAATCAGCTGCAAACATCCAGCGCTGATGTTGAGCAACTGAAGCAGGACTTCAATCAGTCCGAGCGGGACAAGCTGGAGGCGCAAACGCGTCTCGAGGTGCTCTCCGGCTACTTCAGAGAAAAGGAGACACAGCTGCAAAAGTCCGTACCAATTAATATTAGATAGTTGTAACGATGGATTAATTTTAGTTAAATCATATTTATGCCTTTTTTAAATCCTTTCGATTCTTGCAGGGAGCTAAGTTTGCAGGAGGCCAAATGGCTGCAACATCAGGGCGAGAATGCGAGCACTGTGGAAACGCAAACGCTGATGAAGAACGAAATTCAGACGCTAAAGTAAGTCTCAATAATCTCAAGAAACACACAAATCTACAACAATATCTTTGATCTAGATCTCAAAATGATGAGCTGCGTGCCGAGATTGAGGCGCAGATTGCCTCGCACAAGGCACAGATGGGCACGCTGGAGAATCGTGCCCACGAATCGTGGCTGGCGGCGCGTCAATCGGAACGCCGCAGCGAGGAGGCGCAGGCAGAGGCTGCCGGGTTGCGGCGTAAACTGACTGCCATGGCCAGTGGAGCTGGCGCTGTTAGCGATCTAACGCTGGATTCGCTGCCCGCCAACGGTTTGCTGGTGGCGCCCGAACTAACTGGTGCGCCATCGCCGCTACCATTGCCCGGCTCGCCCGGTCTGTTGAATATGCCCAATCCACTGCCATTCCTACCGGCGCCCTTCTCGCCATTTATGGGCCTGCCGCCGCCATTTTTACCGCCACCAGCTGGCGGCATTGGTGGTGCACGTCCACCGCCGCTGGGTCGGATGCGTTCACCGCCGCCGGCATCGTCGTCGCGGGATCGCTATTCGCCTCATCGCGATGTGCGTGACGATTACAGCGACTACGATGACTATGACGATGATGATGATGATGATGATCGCGGCATGGATCGGCATAGGCGTCACAGCGGCAGCTGGGGCCATCGTGGCCATCATGATTCCTATATGCATTCGCCGCGCACATATCGATCGCTGTCGCCATCGGACAGCCGATATAATTACAATGATACGGAAACGGATTTTAGTCCGCCGCCAAGTCCGCCGCCGCCACGTAAAAACAGCTCACGACCAATCAACGAGGTGTGAATGGCTGGCGGCACTCCATGTGTACTTTACAACGGATGATGGACAACGGAATTCTATCACTATTATCATCATTATTATGTACGGTGTAATTGTAGAAACTCTCAATAACTAGTTCAAATCAATTGTATATTTATTAAAGATTATCGGGTTAATTACGACATTAAGAGCGACTCACATAATTATATACACCACCAACCAAAACAACAACTTTCCCCATCAGGTATATTTGAGTCATTATTATAAAATTCAACAACAACAATTTGATGGCTCAACGATAAATGATAACAATCGGATAACTGAAATAAACCAAAAATATAAAACGGTATTCAAGTTATGTTTTAATTACACAATTACAAATTACATAATTATTTAATTACACAATTATTAACAATTCCCTAGAAATCTAGGCACAGATAACATTTTTCAATTCCAAGTCAACTAAACGGGTTTATCTTAAGTAGGGTAATTTAATGATACCGCAAAAGTAATAATGAGATTATACGATAAGGTTGTAGAAAAAAAAAAAACATTCGCTATAAAACGATATCAAAATCCAAACAATTCCACTTAAATGTGTAGCAATAAAACATATTTTCTGTCAATTTGCCGTTTATCGCGCCAGTTTAATCGATTTCCAGTTTTCGAAATGAACCCACCGCTCCAAACGAGGAGTCTTTATCCTGGGTGACTGTGCTAAAATCGCGTAACTTTTCATCCGTCCCAAAGTCCTGGGATGCCACGAAATATTGAGCATAAGTGGAGAGTAAAATTTCCATGGAGCGACTAATATCCTCGATAAGGCCATGTGTGCCACCATATTCCAAAGGTAAGTATTCACAAGGCACTAGATCGAATATAGCATCTGGATCCGAACTAACCGAAATCTGAATTTTATAAAAACGAGAAATACGTTTTTTTTTTTTCAAATTAAAGATTTTATTAAAGGCAAATATATGGAATCCGAATTTCGCTCATTTTTATGGTACTCACTCGACTTTTGATCTTGGCGGGAAAGAAAGATCGCAGCGTGTTGAAGCCGGCCTCAAATGCTGAAGGCACATTTATAAAATGTATGCCCTTCTGCCGTGTGGGCATCGCCTCATCCGCATACGTGGAGAACTTACGCAACAGATCCGGCTGCAGGGCGAACAGATGTGCACCCGTCACTCCCTTCATATCCATTATTTCCACATAGCCAGAAACCGTGGCATTTTCATCCTCGAACATCATAATCTCGCCGAACATGGAACCGACCCGGATGATATCCTGAAATTTATATTTACTGGTGTCATAGGAACCAGCGCGTATGATTGTCACACATGGGCCAATGTCATTTTTATCTTGCGGTAAACGCAATATGACGCTGTAACGAGGGTGAATTTAAAACCATATTTTTTTTTTTGGCAGACCAATCCGTTGAGTTACCCACCCGGAGCGAATGATATCCAAGGCCAAAGGATCGTCGGCCAAACGTCGCTCATTGAATACCTCCGGTATGGTTGCCTGAAGCGTATAGAAACGATCGAATTTCTGTTTGGCCCGCTCCAAGCTGAATTTGGTGCCGCGCAAGAATGCCAACAGAAACTGGTCTTCTGTGCAGGCGCACAAGTGGGGCTGCTTGACCACCCAATCCCTTAGTGCTTCGATGTCATCGGCAAGGCGGTCGGGCAGCTCGTTCAGCTCCTGTATAGCAATTGCCTGCAATGCAGGCCTCAGATGACGTATTTGTAATGAGCTCATTTCTGCGTGGAAGGAAAATGCACGAAATGTGGAAAATGTTTAGTAAAAATGTGAAAATAATACACCTGCGTGGAATATTGCTCATACGTCATGGCACTCAAGAAATAAATCACTTATGATTCATTCTTTTATTTGGCATACAAATGAAAATAGCAAAAAATTACAGATAATTTCAAATAAAATGAATAATATTTGTATTTGTATTGTTTATTTTGGTTAATTTGTCAATTTTTTCTTGCATTTCTAATCAGCAATTGTTTTGTGGGTGACAACATAAGGCAGTTTTTTCACGAGTTCTTTTTTCGTAATTGAAATCCAATAAGTAATCAATACGTAATCAATAAAACATCAAATTGCACTCGGTCTGTAACATATTTATTCCCTTGCAGGAGGGTATTTTAAAGTTTATAAAGTTCATAAAGTCCACTTTAAAGGAGTTGTCTCCTGCTCCATATATTTCCCAATATACACATATGTACATACATACATACATATTTGCACACATATATTAAAAAACAGTTAACGACCTTTTTTTATAAACTCAACTACTAATATTTGTATGCTCAACTGTTTGTTTTTGTTTTATATTTATTGGTGGAAGCGCTTCAGTTGCGATTTGATTCAATTTTTTTTCAAGTGCCAATTATGCGTTCATGTGTTTACCGTACGAAAAAGCTGCACAGACTGATGCAAAGAAATGGCAAATCAACGAACTACAGCTTGATTATTGCCGATCAGTAAGCGATTAACGGCACTTGTAAAGGTTTAGTGCCAGGCGCCGGTGGCCACTTTGTTTGTATTTGTGCTGTGAATGACTTTTCAACAATTGATTGTTTTAATTGGCTTTAGATTTAGCTTTGTCTATATGTACATACATGCATGCACACATACATATGTACATACATGCATGCACACATACATATGTACATACATGCATGCACACATACATATGTACATACATGCATGCACACATACATATGTACATACATGCATGCACACATACATATGTACATACGTCAGCTTAACAAAAGACACGAAGACCGTAACGGTAAATTAGGAATCGAGCGAGTATTGTGAAGTCACACGAAGACTTTACAGTGTATGTGTGAGCGGCGAAAGCGCTGCTGCAGAGCTAAGGCCTAATCAATGGTGCTTAGGGCTATGCCTACCACTACATGCTCGCAAGCTACATACATGTACATATGTAAGTACACAAATACATACAGATGGATAGAAATCAATGTTTTTAAGTGCATGCGGCTGTCTTAAATCGATTCAATGAGTCTCCTCCTCTTCTGATATGCTCCACATTTCACTTAAGCGATTCGAGGATTTCGAATCATTTTAATTATTAAATACTGATAATGAAGGTTACACGAGTACATTTTATTACGGAAATGTATGCATAATTTATTTATTGTTGATTGATAAAAAATCAATTTGATAATTTGTTATATATTTATAAATTAATCAATTTGTGGTTGACTTAAGCAATCTTCGTTTTTGTATACACTGAACACAAATAAGTAAGAACGATTATTAAGATATGCCGAAGATTTCATATCCTTGCTAAATAGAATCGCTTGACTACTATAAGATATATTAGTTTCTTGTGGATGTTTTTTGTCAAAATAATTTTAGCATAATCACAAGACCGATTGTTCCTATGTAATTTAAATGCATAATTATTCTAGAGGTAAAAAAGGCAGTGCTTTTGAAAATCGCTACAGTTTTTAAAAAAAATATAGTGTGGTAATTTTTGGAACTAGGGTTAATGGAAAATTTTCCTTAAATTGACCTTCAAACAGCTACAGTTGAGCAGGTGGTTGATTATATGTGATTTCATTGACACTGTTATGTTCCTTAAGCTATCCTCTAATGGATCTGATCCAAATTTTTTAGATTTCTTTTCACTATGCTTACCAATAAAATATTTTCCCCAGTCTGGTGGCTAAAATGTACAAAATCCCATACGCAATCTCCATACTGAAAAGACTTTCTGAACAGTGCACAAAAATTGATCATTTTAGTTTTTAAAATTTCACAATAAACTAAATATATGAATATTATTAATTTTAATGTTAAGTAGTTAATAAATATCCATGTAACAGTAGAAAAATACGTGAATAATTAAAAGTCAATAATAACAAACATTTTTTTGCATAAGAACTTAGAAAATAAAAATTATTTGCAATTCGAAAAGACTTTCTGGACAAACTGTATATTAGTTTCACAAGACCGATTGTTCCTATGAAATTTAAATACATAACTATTCTAGAGGTAAAAAAATCAGTGCATTTGAAATTCGATACAGTTTTGAAAAAAATATAGTGTGGTAATTTGTGGAGCTAGGGTTAATGGACAATTTTCCTTAAATTGACCTTCATGTATGTACATATATAGGTATTGGCGTTACCTAAAAGTTCCTTACATGTACGTACGGCCCTTCTCTCCACGTGCAAAGGGTGTTTCGCCATTCGTTTGCAAGTAATAATTGCCTCGTGCACTTAAATAAAAAAATATTTAAAGTAAATATAAATCAATGTTCTTGTAAACATAATCGTCTCCCTTCTAACTCACGTTGTGGGACAATAATGACCCATGACAGTTCTATCAGATTTCGTAATATTTAACTTGAAGAGTATCCAGTTTTTGGCAGCCACCGCATTAAACTTTTCAGGAAAACGATCGGATACACTCTCGACCCATACCCTCCAGCTACGCCGATGGCTACACAAATCATTCTCGGTGTGCATTACGTTATTTCGTTTCGGACAACCCGGCTGAAGTGTAGTGCCACCATTAGGCCAGAAATCCGCTGTGCCAGTGCTGAACGGTGCTCCATAGCGCCACGCATCTGTGTGTATAACATCTACAAATTTGGCATCATCTTTAGATAGGTGTTTGTTTATGCCAACGTTCAAGTAGAAAAGAGGGAAAGCTGGATCCAAGGCGGAAATTCTAAGCAAGTATTGTGTGAAATGAATTATCGTTAGAAGAACTTTATAGTCCATGTTGCCAAGTCACCTTTTTATTTTCTTGACATCGTTGGATTTCTTAAGGATCTCTCGACCAACTTCACCAGCCAACTGTCCGCCTAATGAGTATCCAACAATGTGTAGTTTCTCAATATCCAAGCCTTGGTCAAACATTTTAAGCAAAACTAATGCCAAATGTGAACCAAATCGTCTTACATTGACCACCGCATCAAATGCATAATCACCACCCGCCAGTTGAGCCCAATCCAGAATAATTAAGTTTGTATCACTGCGCTCTGAATAGGCCTCTGCGATGACTTTAATGCTCAACGAAGTCATATTCTCAGTATAACCATGCAAATACAACACAGTATTTTTGCTAGAATCTAATTTGTCCACCAAATTCTTGGAGTCGCTAAGATTGTAGATGTTATCTAGGCTGGATTATTAAGGATAGAGGTATTTGTATTAAGGGGATGCTGCATGAAGTAGTGAATACTAACAATACAAATTTAGCTGTTGATATATCTGGCTTGGAATTTGAGAGAGGGGGGCTCCATGGTAACACTGAAACTAAAAACGATATATAAATGTTATAATTTTATAAATATATGCTGATGATCCCATTTAAATTTAATTTATATATTCGCTTATACAGTGTCAATCTCAAAACAAGTAAGATGCTGTAGTCGAGTTAGCTTGACCACGATATACCCTTAACACAGTTGTTACATATATTTTAGTTTTATTGGCAAATTTCCCTTTAAGATAATTTGTATTCAAATGTTCAGTTCTGTAAGAGCATTTCGTACAGAGTATTTTTACTGAACTGGCTGGCTACAAACACGTACATATATATATGTACATACAGACATAATAGTTATCGGGGTTATATGTATATGCATATTGTGTATAAATTAAATTAAAAATATAAAGCCTCTGCCTCTTAAATTGTGGAATTTATTGCTATCGGAAATCGAAATGTATCGATAATTCAGAAACTTAGGCAGTTATCGATAAGATAAAGCAAACTTGATCTGCGCCTGGTACACGAGAGCTTATACTCCAAATTTGAAGTCTCTAGCTCTTATAGTCTCTGAGATCCGCGTGTTCATACAGACGGACGGACGGACGGTCGGACAGACAGACGGACAGGGCTATATCGAATCGGCTGTTGATCCTGTTCAAGAATATATATACTTTATGGGTTCGGAGATGCTTCCTTCTGCCTGTTACATACATTTGCACAAAACCATTATACCCGTTTTACCCATTTTTAATGGGTTATGGGTCAATAGTAAATGCTAGTCTTACTTGGAAAATATATCAGGAAAAATATATCTACTCCATTTCATCGTGTCAAATCGGTAAGATTATTTTCTACTGGCAAATGTCGTCATGCATTTTTCATGCATCAACTTATTTGTAAATTCTGGTTAAAAAAAAAAATAATTTTTCACTTGGATACTATTAGAGGCCACAATTTTCTCACACCTGTGTCAATAAATAGACTGAGGTTCATTCAAATAAAATTAATACACAAGTGCGAATGTTGCAGGCGGCCGTAACTAACTAATAATCGGGTACCATAAAAGTCAATAAGCCAAGAAATACCGATCTTTGGAGCAGATTAGCGGTAATATACTTCTAAGGGCATACTTTGAGGCCCTTAAATTGTGGTAGATATAGGCTAATGAGAAATTTGGGAACTGGAGTGGGGACTTCCGACAAAAATGATTAACGAGTTTCCTTGCAATCTTTCCTTCAAGTTTTGTAGTCTTAGCTCTCAAATTACGCAAGACAAAAGCGAGCGTTGGTGTAGCTGAAAAAAATATTTGTGGAGATTCCTAGTGACCTTCCTTCCAATTTTACTAACAATAGCTTTTAAATTGCGGGTGATTTTGACTTTTATCGTTTTTGGAGAAGTGGAGTGAGCCCGAAGATTGGCGTGGCATGTGTAGATTTTTTAAGGACATCGCCAACAACCTACCCACCAAACTTGGTAGCTGAAGTCTTCAAATTGTAGCCAGTTTCCAAGCTTTTTAGTGGACGTAGCGCTCCAATTTTTACACATTGTCTGATGCGGGCACAAGCCAGTATATATTTCAAGAGAGTTTAAAACAGAGTTTAAAAATAAAAGAAAATGGTTTTTGTGGTTTGTGGATTTTCGTTATCCTTTTTATATGTGCATGGAATATATACCGCTTTGTGCTTCCATAACTATAAGCACAAGCCACACAATTGCAAGCATTTTAACACTTAATTGAAAAAACACAGTTGATTAGTCAAGGGTCTTCTGGTGTCGACGTCCAATTTGTAACTGAAGAACAATCGTTTGTAACTCTATTTAAATACACGGTTCCTCTCGATCTGATTGGAAATGCTTGATGATCTTTGAACTTTGATCAAAGTACTAAGAGATTTCATTTTGTACATCTCACACATTAGAACTCTACTCCCATCACTCCACTAAGATACCAAAGACGCTTTCACAGAACACAGTTGAGTTGCTCAGATTGACCATTTCAGGTATTTGGGGATGTGAATATCCAATTTTGAATTGTAGTCTTTTTGCCCATAGTACTTGTTTGCTGGTAGCATCCGAGATGCAGGATATAACTAAACTGACTACGGAGGATTGGTCTATTTATACCGAAAATATTCAACTTTACGTAAAAAATCCGGGTTTTATTTTTATTTTTTTATTTTTATTTTTATTTGTCAACTAAATTCAGTCGACACCAAAAATACAAAAATTAAAAATTTGAATTAAATTAAAATTAAAAATAAAATTAAAACTTTAAATAAATTAAAAAATATTTTTTTTTTATTTTTTTTATTTCTAAGATTTCTAAGATTTCTGGGGTAAAAAACAAGATGGCCCAACATTTGTTGCAAGAATTGGGGAAAACCCAGAAAAACCCAATCAGACCAAAAATAATTAGTAAGAAAATAATTAGTAAGAATTAGTTGAGATCCACCACCTGTGCATGCAAAAAAGTTAATCTCTAGATAAGACACTTAGAATTGAGTTTTTAATTAGTGAAATTGAGGACTCTGAATTGATTACATGATATAGTTTGTTATAATCATTACAGAGTACTCGAAACGGTTCATGCAAGGAATAGTTAGTAGTACAACGATTAAGAGAAAGTGGGAGGTAATAACGAGACTGTCTAGAGGGTACAGAAAAATTGATTTGGCTCATCAACGCAGTTGAGTCGATTTCGCCTTTAAGTAATTTTACAACAAACATAACTCCTAACATAACACGACGATTAGTTAAGGAAGGAAGGTTAATAGGAAGAAGCCTATCAGAGTATGGAGGCAGTACACCCCAGTCAAAGCGACGAAGCGCAAAAAGTAGAAAGCTCTTTTGCACAGATTCCAATCTACTTTGGTGAATATGATATTGCGGAGACCACACACAAGATCCATATTCCAGAATTGGACGTACAAGAGAAGTAAAAAGTAACTTGGTCGTATAAGGGTCATCAAATTCCTTTGACCAACGCTTAATAAAACCAAGAACTTGAAAAGCTTTGTTGACAGTTAATTTGATATGCTTATCAAATTTAAGCTTGTGATCAAGAAGTAAACCTAAATCGTTTACTTCATTCAATCTATCAAGTGGCATCCCATCGAGCGTGTAACTGACAGTAGGATTGGTACGGTAAAATGACATGACCTTACACTTAGAGCAGTTCAAATTGAGCAGATTTATTTTACACCACGACAAAAAGGAAAATAAATCCGCCTGCAATAAGCATAGTGAGGTCATATCATTATACGTCAAGCACAACTTGACGTCATCAGCATACATTAGTACGTTAGAATTCAATATTACAGAAGGAAGGTCATTAATAAATAGGTTAAAAAGCACTGGGCCCAGGTGACTACCCTGGGGTACCCCAGATGTGACTAGGATAGGATTAGAAAGTACAGATTTAAATAAGATTTTTTGAGTTCTGTTATGGCACCCAGATGTCCATAATGTAACTGTTCAAAATATTTGAAAAATAATTAATAATTAGTTTATAGCAGGCAATTAAAATTGTTTCTAGACACTGGCTTCACCCTAATTTTTCAACAATTTTCAGTTCCCTTTATTATTGCTTTTTGTGAAACTCAAAGCTATCACTCATAGATGGCGCTAGGTGAAAAATGTTAGAAATTATTGCCCCTTTTTAGGAGGAAAAAAATATATTATAAGCTCGACAAGCGCCATTTATTTCTAGTTATTATTAATTGTTATTTCGTGTGGTGACAATTATTATGATCAGATAAATAAACTCATTGTTATCGATACTTTAATATCGATTAATCGATATCGATTAAGAAATCTAAAGAAAAACACATTAACAACCAAAACTTCAAATTAATGTTAAAAAATCAACGGTTTATTTTAAAAACAAAATATTTTCCGTTAATATATGTACATTTTTTGTATCATAAGATACAGTAATAATGTAATAATATAATTTAATCATATAATAATAAAACATAGGTGTATATAGGCATTACCTAAAAGTTCATTAAGTAATCATGTAAGGCCCTTCTCTCCAAGTGCATAGGGTGTTTTGTCATTCGTTTGCAAGTAATAATTGCCACGTGCACTAAAATAAAATATTTAAAGAAAATACAAATCAATGTTCTTGGAAACATATTCGTCTTCCTTCTGACTCACGTTTCGGGACAATTATGACCCATGAGAGCTTCGTAAGATTCCTTAACATTTAGCATGGAGAGTATCCTGTTTTGGGCAGCCAACGCATTAAACTTTTCAGGAAAACGATCGGATACACTCTCGGCCCAAAATGCCCAGCTACGCCAATGGCTACACAAATCATTCTCGGTGAGCAGTTTATAGTTGCGTTTGGGACAACCCGGCTGAAGTGTAGTGCCGCCATTAGGCCAGAAATCCGCTGTGCCAGTGCTGAACGGTGCTCCATAGCGCCACGCATCTGTGTGTATAACATCTACGAATTTGGCATCATCTTTAGATAGGGGTTTGTTTATGCCAACGTTCAAGTAGAAAAGAGGGAAAGCTGGATCCAAGGCGGAAATTCTAAGCAAGTATTGCGTGAAATGAATTATCATGTGAAGAACTTTATAGTCCATGTTGCCAAGTCACCTTTTTATTTTCTTGACATCGTTGGATTGCTTAAGGATCTCACGACCAACTTCACCAGCCAACTGTCCGCCTAGAGAGTGTCCAACAATGTGTAGTTTCTCAATATCCAAGCCTTGGTCAAACATTTTAAGCAAAACTAATGCCAAATGTGAACCAAATCGTCTTACATTGACCACCGCATCAAATGCATAATCACCACCCGCCAGTTGAGCCCAATCCAGAATTATTAAGTTTGTATCACTGCGCTCCGAATAGGCATCTGCGATGACTTTAATGCTCAACGAAGTCATATTCTCAGTATAACCATGCAAATACAACACAGTATTTTTGCTAGAGTCTAATTTGTCCACCAAATTCTTGGAGTCGCTAAGATTGTAGATGTTATCTAGGCTGGATCAATAAGGATAGAGGTATTTGTACTAAAGGAGTGCTGAATGAAGTAGTGAATACTAACAATACAAATTTAGCTGTTGATACATCTGGCTTGGAATTTGAAAGAGGGAGGCTCCATGGTAACACTGAAAGTAAAAACGATATATAAATGTTATAATTATATAATGATCCCATTTAAATTTAATTGATGTGTTCGCTTATACAGTGTCGATCTGAAACTTATGTCATGGTTATAGAATCATTTTTTTTTTAAATTTTATAATTGTTTAATAATTTTGTTACCAATGTGGCTATTGAAACTTTCGGCTGAATAGCGTAGCAAGGTTCTTTTAAATCAATAGTAACAACTAAGCACACTTGTCTTACTCGGAAATTATATCAGGAAAAATATATCTTCTCCAAAATCGGTAAGATTATTTTCTGCTGCAACTTTTGACAAATGTCGAATTACTTATAAACAGCTTAAATGAATCAACTTATTTGTAAATTTTGGTTTAAAAAACGAACATTTTCGCTTGGATTTTATTGAAATAGACTGATTCATTAAAATATTATTAGAAGATACTTTAAATATGCGCATTTCAGATTTGTAATAATCGGTAACAGTATATATTTCAAGTTTCAAGTCTCTATCTCTAAGGGTATCAAAAAAGTTGCGTTAATACAGACGGACGAATGTACAGACAGTATGACGGACATTGCATCAAACCAATATACTCATAGTATATATAATACCATCGGTATTAGAGTTTGGGTAGGGCAGGGTATACGGTTGTCGACACACTAGGACCATATTTGGCCCGTTGTGGTGCGTGTAGATAGATTTAGACAGAAAGGTTAATAGAAGAAAGAAAAGGAAAAAGAATTCGAACCCGCGACTGATTGATCAGAGTTTAAAAATTAAAGAAAATGGTTTTTCTTGTTTGTGGATTTTTGTTATCCTTCGCATGGAATATTTACCACTTTGTGCTTCCATAACTATAAACAAAAGCCACACAATTGCAAGCATTTTAACACTTAAATGAACAACACAGTTGATTAGTGTCGACGTATTGTTTCGTCGACGTGAAATTAGTAACTAAAGAACAATTATTTCTATCTCTACTAAAATACACGGTTTCTCTCGATCTGATTGGAAATGCTTGATGATATTTGAACTTTGATCAAAGTACTAAGTGATTATATTTTTTACATCTCACTCATTAGAAGTCTGCTCCTATCACTACACTAAGATACCAAAGATTTTGATGATCGATTCAGTAAAGTATATTTATTTTAAATTACTTCGCGAAGGTAATCGAAAACGAGGTAGTGTTGTTAATAAATCATTATTATAATTACTTTTGCAAGAAACTTGCCGTTTTTACTTGCCTGATTTAAGCTAGTAATTAAACTTGGGTAAATATATATTTATTGTTAACACATAAGCTACACATAGCACAGCAATGTATAAAAAGCATCTAATTGTATTGTTTTGCATACATTGACCATTATCCATAATCATTTCGCTTCTCTGTTTGGAGCTAAAATAATATTAAGAAACCTTAAGAAAGTTAACAATCGAAATACATAACATATTAAGGAAAGATATTTAGTTAACAAAAGCAGGCAACAATTTATTAAAATAGCACTTAATTGTGCGCTAAACACATTATATTTCGTTGATTTACTTTTCGGGAACTGTGATTTCATAAGTATTGTTATTGCCCATAAGTTCCTTTGGATCCACATAGGTAATACCCTCTTTGCCACGTGCAAAGGGTGTTGCGCCATTTGTTTGTAAGTAAAAATCGCCATGTGCACTAAAGTAAAATTCATTATAAATATGCATGATTTTTCGTGTTCTTATCAACTTACGTTGTGGGGCAATTATGACCCATGACCACAGCCTCATTAGATTCCAAAATTTTTTTTTGCTTGAACTCATCCCAGCTTTTAGCGGCCACGGAATCGAATTTAATAGGAAAACGATCAGATACACTCTCGGCCCAGAACCACCAGCTACGCCGATGGCTCGATAAATCATTATCGCTGAGCATTTTATAGTTGCGTTGCGGACAACCCGGTTGTAGTGTTTTCCCGCCATTAGGCCAGAAATCAGCAGTGCCAGAACTGCTGGGTGCTCCATATAGCCATGCATCTGTGTGTATAATATCCACGAATTCAGCATCATTTTTATTGATATGATTGGCTAATCCAGCGGTGAGATAGAAAAGTGGAAATGCTGGATCCAAGCCGGTTATTCTGGGCAAGAATGATACAAAATTAGTACAGATGTTAACATACATATTGCTAAGTTAAAAATCACCGTTTTATTTTCATGGTACCCTTGGACCGCTTAAGAATCTCTCGACCAATAATTCCAGCCATCTGTCCGCCCAGTGAGTGTCCAACAATGTGAAGTTTTTCAATATCCAAACCATGATCAAACATTTCAAGCAAAACTTTGGCTAGATATGGTCCCAACTGTTTTGCATTGACTACCGCATCGAATATATAATTGCCATCCGCAAGTTCACCCCAGTCGAGACAAATAAGATTTGTGTCATTGCGCTCCAAATAGGCCTCCGCGATGACGTGCATGCTCTCCACATCGGGATCCTCCAGATAGCCATGCAAATACAAAACTGTATTCTTGCTTAAGTCCAAATGCTCATCTTCGAGAAGATTCTTCGAGTCGGTTAGATCATAAATATCGCTATCAGCTACGCTGGGTCTGTGAACAGAGGGTTGGTTTGTATTAAATAATACCGAATGTTTTTAGTGAATACTAACCCATAATACAATATAAATTTGGCTGTTGTTAAGTCTGCCTTAGCTCTCTTAAGGCCACATAATAACCCTGGAAATACATGAAATACAAAAAAGTTAGCAATTACGTAAATATATAATGATTGTGGGAATGGTATAAGTATATTAAAAAAAAGATAATACAATTGCTCAATGGTTTCATATCATTTAGAAATGACAGTTTATCTATTTTAATGATAAACGTTTTCGGTAGTTATGAATCCCATTTCAATTTTAAATGGTGTATTATTTTATATATGTGAGAAATATAAATATACTAAATGATCGATATACGAATCGATATATATATATATATATATTATATTATTTTACTTACGGGATTTATTTTTGATGGCCTTGTGCATATTTGGGCTGTAAGCAAAAAAATATAAATCAAACGTACACGTTATTTTGGATTAATATTCACATTTCCAAAGCAATCAATTAATATTCAAATTTTGCAATATTAGTAGTTAGTTCCGGAATCTCCTAAGGTGGTACACTCGAAATTTAGACCAGTCACCTGTGCTGATTAGTAAAAACTAAGTAAAAATCCATAGCTAAATCACTTTCAATCATCTAATACTAATTAAATTCGGACGCTTCGTAGAGGGTTTGTGATAAGATTAATATACAAACACACACATATGTGCATATGTTTGTATAATACATAGGTATGTAAATATATTTATAAATAAATATATGTATACATGTATATATGTTTGAGTAGTGTTGTCAATTTGTAAATCGCAGCAAAGCAATCTGCACCAAGCACTCCGTAATCATTTTTTTTTTTTTTTTTGTAACGGTAATGTCATAAATGTGTCCGCCACGGTACTTCAATTTACATTTATGACCCGCTGCAAGAGACACAGACACAGTGCTCAGGCTAATCGGTGTTGTCAGGGGAAGAAGGGAAAGTTGTGGAAATAAGTTTAATGAAACGCGCCACTTGAGCTCAAAGTACGATAGACGCCACAATATAATCACGTTTGTTAATGCTTTTAATACAATTGTATTAGCTAACATAAGACCATAAACAAAAAAAATTAATTTTAGCTGTACATATATTTTGTCAGAAATGTGTTTGTCGGTAAATAGCAGTAATATTTGAAGTGTGGCCTTAATTGCACTTTCTGAATTAAAGTATAGCTGCACAAGCACTCATACACATGCAAACCTAGGCAAACACATTTACATACAAATACAAACTGTATTTGTATACAAATGTGCGGCGAATCAGAAAATTATTTATTGGCTTTCTCTTTCGTTTTATGCACAACCACACACACATACAACACGCCTAAATTTGTGTTTGCTGCCTTTAATTAACGATTAATAAACACTCGATAATATTTGCCATGTAATTTATAACAAATATTAGGCAAGCACTCACAACAACCTACACGCAATGACTCTGTAAACTATATTAACCTATGCGCGCCAGCACGTTCAGCTACAACGCTTCGCAACGCAATGACAACCGAAACTGATCTGCGCCAGTAAGCAGCACACACATGCTCATCATGCTCTCTCTCTCTCTCGCTACTCACCATTTTCCGCTCTTCACACATTCACTTGGCTGGCTCTCTGCAAAACACACACACACTCTACTTGTGGCTAGCTGACAGCGGTAAACACCGAGTATCACCCGAAAACACTATTCGCTTCGCAATCGAATTGTACACTCGAATATTTACTGGAATAAATACCCCTATTATTAATTGAGGTATTAGAGACTGGCACTTAACTTGAGGGGTGGCATTTAATTCACATGACATCAATCCTTACATAACAAATAAATAATTGAATCGTTCAGCTAGAAGTTTTGAAAATAAGTTTATCCAATAAGTTCATTGCAATGCCAAAAATATTGAAATAAATAGCTGTTCAAATCAAATGTACATATTGTAAATGATTAATATTATATACATAGAAATTTGATAACGATACGCGACAAATAGGCAAAAAATAAATACAAAAGAAATATTTCAGATTACTTTTACAATAATTTTTATTTTGCATTCAGATGCGTTTAACCAATACATTTTGTCAAAGTCTACACATTTATTTGTTTTAATAATGAATTTTTATGCTTATATGGTAAATTATGTATTTTATAAGTATGTAAGTAATATATTTTCATGTGTCGCGTTTCTGTGGCTCTTTACTCTTGATTCATATTCCTTCGCTCGCTCGACTTATGCATTTTGAAAATGTTAAATATGTAGGCTGTTCGGGTTTGCTTGTTGTGCAGTGATCTCTTGCAGTACTCGGGACTCCTCCAGTTCTGCTTATGTGGTGTGTTTCTTCTTAGGGGGTTTCAACTACAAGTTTCCGTTTTTAAGTGTTGCTACACAATAATTATATATTTATTTGTTGCCAGCGTGTGAAATACATACATTTTAAAAATAGAATAAAAAATTATGTAGTTGATTACGCTGCAATGAGTATCATAAAACAGAAAGTACAACACAATCAACAGGTGGAGGCGTATTCGAGACCAGACCGGCAAATAGACAGAAAAAATAATGAAACGACAATTAGTAATTAGACTCACAATATAGTTAAAAACTTTCTTAAGGAGCACACACAATTTACATAAAATGTACAAATTTTTGAGAAACACTAGGGAACACCAAGGATTATTTTTTTGTTTAGAATGTCTTCAACTTGTAAATGGTTGCGGATTAGATAAGGCATTGGATTATGAGCTAAGACCCAAACACGAGGTTTTTGTTTGCACATTTATTGTCTACTCATCCTTCTAACATTCCGAAACACTTTTCTGATGCTCATCCCCGTCTTCACTAGAGCTGTTCTCCGTGTTAGTATTTAGCTCGAGCAGCACGCCACCAGTCTCCGCTGTCACTGACATTGGTGGCGGCTCAACGACCAGCTTGGAGTCCATGGCTGCCTCAAGCTTTGCACCCATGCAGGGCGGCACAGCTGTTCTAAACACATTTAGTTCCATTTCTAAAGGAGGATGCTTATATAGAGACTTCTATGACAAGCTCAGTATTGTTTTATAGTTTTGAGTAGTGTTCTTTTGGCGTTTCGCTTCTTATATCTATATATGTGTATGTGTGTGTGTGTCCTATGTGCTTAATTTAGATGCGACCATTGCTTACCGGCTGCTATGCCCGCAATCGCTTGTGCAGCAAAATGTTTCACATCGACATCGGCGTCAACGTTCAGTTTGTCAAGCGTGGGCTTCACTTGCGCATCAATGACGCTCGCCTCGAGGAAGGGTGATATCTTCTGTAATGTTTTGGCCACATTGAAACGCACATTGGCAACTGGATCAGCGGCGAGTAGAAGCACAGTCGGCAGCAACTGTTTTGTGGTAATATCCGTGCCACACACCTCAGCCAAAACGTTAAGACAGAACAGACAGGTCATTCCTATATAAACAATATATAATTTTAAATAAATACGCAAGATACTCATAGTATCTACTACGTACTGTGCAAATAGTTCTTGTTTCGTGCCATGACTAATATCATTGGAATTATGGCCTGCTCGGCCCAGGGTGCGCCGAACTGTTCGACAAGTTTCTTCATATTCAATGTGGCCGCCTCGCGTATTGCATAGACGTGATCATTGAGCCAGCCCATGCACAGACCGCGCAGCTTCTGATCAAAGAAATCCTGGCCCAGCTGACCAGCCAACGCGGGCATGTATTCAATGATGGCCAGGCGCACGCGCCACTTGGAATCCTCAGCCAGCTCCACAATAGCAGGCAGTAAGGACTGTCACGGAGAGAAAGAGGATACATAAATATATTTCGGGAATTATAAATCGAAATCTCTTCGACTTCTCTTTTGCTTAATGTTAAAAGATTCAATTTGGTCTGATTAAATAAAGCATGCATAAATAACACATATACAATTCTTGCTTAGAAAATATGCACTCGAAAAATCGAATTAATATTTAATAATTTCAACTTCATTTCCACTCACTTGACTTAGCTGTTGGATGCCAATGACATCGTTGACGCAATCCAAATTGGAGATAATATTCAGACGAACTTCGGGGCACTCGTCTTTTAACTGAATGAGGAACAGTGGAAGCAGCTGTTCGACCGTTTGATAGGCGCCCAGCATTGGACTGAGACCCATGATGACAGAGGCCAGTGCTGACTTCACATGTGGATTGGGATCCGAGACGAGGTCGCGTACATACGGCAAAATGGAGCTCAAGATGATCTGCACCTGATTGGCCTTGTCGAGGCTGGCGCAAAAGTCCTTGACTTTGGTGGCAACGGCAGCACGCACCTCCGCCTCGGCATCCTTAAGCAGATATTGGAAGGCGGGCACCAGATCGACGCGCGTAATCTCCGGACCCACGGCTTTCTGTAACTCAACAAACTTCTCGGCGACCATGTAGCGAACGCGCCAGGACGAGTCACTGGCACATTGACGCAACGTGGGCAACACCAACTGCAAATGTCAAGAGAATACACACATATGTGATATATGACGTATTTAAAAGTGAGAATAATTTGTTTACGTGTTCCACATCATCCTGGGGCAGTAGTTGTGCAATGCTCACACAAGCCTCAACGGCCAACAGTCGCACAGAGTCCTGATCGTCCTGCGCCAACTGCACAAAGTTGGGTATCAAGTCTGATTTGAGATACTCTGTCTCGACGACCTTGGCGAACTCGCCCAGCTTATTCGCCGCGGCGCGTCGCACCATGGGCGTCTCGTCCTGGCACAATTTACGGAAATTGGCACGCAGCTCCGCCTTGACCGGCTGTGTGACGCGTGGATAACAGACGGAGAAGAGTCCGCAGGCGGAGGTGCGCGAGGTGAACCAATCGCCAGAGACAAGGCGCTGTAGCGTCGGCACCACATGAATTTCCAAATCCAGGGCACTATGCTCGGCGGCAACGGTGCGCAGAGATTCCACAGCCTTGTCGCGCACTACGGTCTCCTCCACAGTGGCCAGGCTCTCCAGCGGAGGCAGCAAATACATGGCATATTCCGGACCACCCACCAGACCTGAGAAAATAAAATTTACTTTGAAAATTTGCTTCTTTTTTTTTGTTGTACTACCCCCAAAGGGATTTTTGTTACCTGTGAAAGTGCCCAATTGATCGGCCAGTGCGAGAAGCACCTCATCCTCATCGTATATGGTCTCAGTTAGGAACGGTATTAGCTCGGAGCGAGTGCGTTCCTCGCCCAAGGCGAGCGCAATCGTTGACAGCTTCTTGATTGAGTTCAAACGCAACTAAATGGAAAAGTTTTCGGGTTAATTTTATCAAATTAACAAACTGTATAAATTAAACAATATATACAAGATATCAAATCTGCACACACACACACACTAACACTACTTGTGTACTTTTGCCATTCACATAGTGACGCATTTTTTTTTGCATAGATATACATAAATATATACATACCAATGCATATACATACATACATATACATCTATGTATGTAGGAATGTACTTGTATATATTGAGACTACACACGTTTATAATTGTGCGCATCGCAAGAAAGCAGAGAAAAGAACTAACCTGTACATCCTCATTTTTTAATTCATCAATTAATACCGCAATGGGATAAAGAGAATCATCGACAGATTTGTCGCTTGCTGCCATTTTTTCTTTCTCACACACACAGTTGTACGGAAAATCGGTTTTTTTTCTTCACCGCACGAAATACCAAAATAGTCCGCAACTTGATTGAACTGTTTGAATTAAATTAAATGCTTTCGCACAGTTTGTATTTGAAATCTTTTACAAATGTCTACAGTAAAAAATGTTTTCTGATTGATTTTCCAGTGAAAATGCCCAGCCGTGCAATTTTTTTTATTCTTCCAAATGACACAACGAGACAGACGATACTACTCGATACCAGTAGTTAACAGAACTACTCCCCATGCCAACAGAACTACTCCTCCAAATAACAGACAGAAAAGATGACAAATAAAATAATTTAATTTGTATTCACTAATTTTCTAAAAATGACACAAATTCGGTCAACTTGAGCAACTGATCATCGCTGGCAATGCGAGGAGTTGGCTCCTTAATTTTTGGTTGCCATATATGCTCTTCGCCATCCTGTTCGCGCGTCCATCCCAAGCAGGCACTTTTCAGTTCATCCGGCGTCATTTGCGTCATCTGCATAAGATTGTGCTCGTAAATGGAGACATAGGCGCTGGATGTCAATTCCAAAAGATCCTCGCGCTGCTTGACTGCATTGTGAAAAACCCATTAGTCAACTGGCTGAATTGTATTATATTTCACTGCGCTTACCCAAAAGATCATCAATTATGAGCTTGTTGCTCTCGGACCACTCGTATTTAATATGCTTAAAGAATTCGGAATATTTATTGTGTTGCAACGCCAGATTCAGGAGATTTAGTTGAGCAAGTTCTTTGTTGTTCTCCTTCAGATTATTAGATATACGCATCCAAAGTAGCTTAGCGTTGGCACTACAAGCAATACAAATATGATTACACTATATTAATAATATATTATTTTAAATAATCTCACGCACAGTTTGTTTTGATAAAGATAAATCGCCATCAGCTGGTAGTAAAGCTCAACGCCCGGTGAAATATTCTGTGAAAATACGGGAAGCTTTATACAAATGGATCTGCTTTGCCCATATGTAACTATCGCACCTCTAGCTCCTCGTTTTCCAGCTTATTCAGCAACTCACTGTATTTATCTTGCTTCATTTTTATTGGAATTACTTTAAGCAATTCTTTTTTAGAACAATACTTTTCAGAGTGAGCAAAATCTACGCATGTAAAGAGTAACGAGTCTCAGTTAACAGTGGTGAGCAGTTATGTTATGTGACAGTGGTCAATGCAACTCTGCCTTGTGTAGACTTCAATTGTAGACTGTTGTTCCACAAGTCTCCACTTTCTTTTCGGTGTAAAAAACTAAGCTAGTAACATCATGGGTCGTATGCACGCTCCTGGGTAGGTGATTTTAATATTGTCAATTACCGAGTATTATTGTCAGATGTGCTTGATTAACGTTCCAGTATATTCTAAACAAATAACAGTATTAAAACTATATGTGGTGCACAAGTTTTGATCGTAAATTTGGCCACCATGGCAAGCACATGTTGCAAATGAATACGACAGCTCTTCCTCTTCTCGTTCTTGTTGCCATTCACTGGCTAAATTAACAAATACATTTGATTTCATTCACAGCAAGGGTATTTCCCAATCAGCTTTACCATACAGACGGTCAGTCCCTTCATGGCTGAAGCTCAACGCTGAGGATGTGAAGGAGCAGATCCGGAACCTCGGCAAGAAGGGCCTAACTCCCTCGAAAATCGGTATTGTTATTATTATTATTTATATTGTGCTTGTTTGAGGTTATGTTATAATGTTTGTTTTATGTTGAATCTATGTAATTGTAGGCATCATCCTGCGTGACTCGCATGGTGTGGCTCAGGTGCGTTTCGTAAACGGAAACAAAATTCTGCGCATCATGAAATCGGTTGGCCTCAAGCCCGATATCCCCGAGGATCTGTACCATATGATCAAGAAGGCTGTCGCCATCCGCAAGCATTTGGAGCGCAGTCGCAAGGATAAGGACGGCAAGTTCCGTTTGATTTTGGTCGAGTCGAGAATTCACCGCCTCGCCCGTTACTACAAGACGAAGAGCGTCCTGCCCCCCAACTGGAAATACGAGTCCAGCACCGCTTCTGCTCTTGTTGCCTAAGTTCTCAATATGTGAGTGTACAGACATTTGATGAATGTACGAAAAAAACACAAAAGAATAATAAAAACTAAAACTTTGAAGAAGAAAAAACAAAAAAGCCAAAAAGAACTTTGTCTGCTGTCAAATAAAATTGTACATAAGTTTATTAATTTTGTTTTATCTCTAAGATAAAAAGAGGGGATGTTTGTTAGGGTGGTGGTTGCCAGTAACAACTTGTTTTACCTGGTTAAACAGAAATTGTTTGTATTTGCTCAGCGATCCAATTAAGTATATTATATTGATTTAATTCCTTACGGAAAATCGTTAATTTTATTAAGTTCCATATTTTAATTCAACGTAGGATTAACAGCCGCTTTAAAATGATTCTTAACATTTTGACTACCTTGGTTTTGAATGATTACCCATCAACATTTAATATAGAACTTGTTGATTTATCCGTTTCACAAATACACGCGCATACTTTGTACATACAGCAAAAACATATGCGCAAGCAAATTCAAATATTTGTTTATGTGTGCGAGCAAGCAATATCTGCTATTGGCGAATTCGCTGAAAATGTCCGAATGCCGCCAGCTGTTTCTCAGTAGCATGTTGTCTGTACATGCGTACGGTTCGGTTTTGTTGTTGCTCGTATAATCTAACGTTCGTTATTGTTAATTACCTTTCGTTCCAAACAAAAATAACAAAAAAGTAGAGAATGATTTTCTAGTTTAATTGAGCGTCAATATAAAAAAAACGTATGTACATGCATGCCTATATTTGTATTTCCTTGAGTTGGAGAATTGTAGTTGTTTGTAAAATGTGCTGTACAATTACACCATGTAAATTCGTACATTTGTATGTAATGGTGACTAGTTCGATTAGATAATTTACAGAAAATTTAAAAAATTCCCGTTATTGGACATAACATTAGTTAATCTGTGTTGGTGAGTGTGAACAGGAACTTAATTGTTCGGGCTGTTCTAACTGTTAATGAGAATATATAAATAAATCGAATGTTCAAGCAAAGAGGAATAATCTAAGTACATACTTACATATGGCAACCAAAGTTTTGCAAGTGTCTCCCGCGTGTTTTATTTGAAGTAAATATGTACAAACGTATAGACATACAGACAAGGGCGTACCCAGTTCTTCGTAAAAGGGATTGCGAATCGTACGCACCCTGTTCCCATCCGCCCTTGTATACAAAAATGCATGTGTATGGGAGCGTGATATTCGACTTTCAAGAATTGCCTTAGGCCTTATGTTCAACTAAGCCCACAAACATCTGCTTATTGTGTGTGTGTCGTATTTGATTGTTTATCAGCTTATATACACATGCGTGTGTTTGGAGTTCTCTTATAATAATCATTTTAGCGGAGTCCAAGAATAAAAACACAATCATATATGCTACATATATATTTAATTCTATTCAGAAATTCATTCATCAATACACATATATATATATAAATATATATATGTATATAATTTTTAACTGCCGTTAATTATTGGTTAGTTTGCAACAGTGTTTACATTATTTGCCGGCAATAATACGAGTAGACAAGTATTTATATAAAAAACAAATACATATAACTGCATATAAGCAGACGGATACGTGCTCGAACGTAAAGTTGCAGACACCTGCTACAGGTGTATTTATTTTTGTTCACAAAACAGCTAACACATTGTGGGAATAAAGCGCAGCGTTCACGTGAAAATTATAATTGATCACGAAAACTTTGCAGACAAAGCTGAAGCCACACATGGGAAATATATAAATACAACAATTACAGACATTGCTGAATGGATTTTTATCTAATTAGATTTGAAAAAGTACAAAATATTCTGTAATTACGTATAACCAATGATAATCAATCACAGCGCTTGCAATAGTAATAAGCAATTAGCAAAAAATATGAAGATATTTTTTTAATTTTTTAAGTTTATCTTATCTTAACCGTTACGTAGTTTTTTCAGCCCAACATACGCAATGCAGTCTGTCAAAACTGCTGACTTGCCGGAGAATCCGCGAGAGAATACTAATTTCATATCAGCGGCATGTTTTTGGTATGTCTAATTGATTTGTGTAATAAATAATGTCAAGTCTAGCGATATTTATCTATTATGTATATATGTATATATAAATAGGTACACCATGCCCACGTTCCTCAAGGGACGCAAGAAAATGCTAGAAACCGAGGATCTCTACAAGGCATTGAAAGAACACAAGTCAGGTGCGTTTCCACTACATAAGTAAATAAATATATGATTACTCATGCTCGGCTTGTCAAAGTAAGCCTAAAAATTACATTATATTGAACAAAAAAATAAATAAAATTGCAAAGTCAGCAAAGCTTTCCATAGTATACATATGACAAATAATAATGTATACATTTAAATAAATAAACATATACACATATACATAAGTACTATGTACATATGGATGATCGGTACAATTGATTCCACTTAATAATAACTTGCTCAATAAAAATCAATTGTAGACAAATATTGTGCTGATTTCCAGAGCACTTCCCAAACAGTGAAAACAGAAATAAAACAATTTCAATATAAATCGAATGCATTTGCTGATATGAACAACCTATCTTTTAAATATTTATATATGTATGTACATACATATATGCAAATTCGGTCAATGACTTGTCAATTATTTGTGTGAGGAAAATTCTGTAATTCTTCTTGTTGATAAGGCATGGCTTAAGATAATTTATTAAATTATTATTCCGAGTTTTGCAATCACAGCTACATCTCATCTACAAAGCTGAAACATTTTGAATAAATATGGTATCAATTAAATGTGTAATATACATATATATTAAATGTATTTTATATATATATGTATATTTCTACACAAATATATAAATTAAATCTTTTAATGCATTCAAATATAATATAATAAAATTGTAGCATTTGGCTTATCTTTTTAATGTTTTGTTTTCTTTAAACAAACAAAGTATAAGTAAAAGATAAGTAAAATTTACATTTAACAAAAAAATATGTGTATATATTAACAAAACTATCATTAAATCTTTTATTTCATTAAAAAAATGAAAATCATAAAATTTGATAATTTTACTCTTCTTTTTATTTATTTATTTTGATCATAAATACATATACTATTATTAAATTCTTCTACATACTTTTTGATTAAATGATTCCAAATTTTCAGAAACACTTGGAAATGATTTATGCGCTGCCTGGGAACGAGAGCTGCAGAAGAAGCGGGTGGATTCGAAAAAGGAGCCGAGTATGCTGTGTGCACTGTTGCGTGTATTTGGATTGCAGTTCGGTCTGTTGGGTCTTGTGCTCTTCCTGCTGGAACTGGGTCTGCGCACGTTGCAGCCCCTGTGTCTGCTCAAACTGATATCGTATTTTACGGACGGCTCGGAGACAATTGAGGCCGCCTACTGTTATGCGGCTGGAGTGATTGCCTGCAGTGCCCTCAATGTGATCATTATGCATCCCTACATGCTGGGCACCATGCACGTGGGCATGAAAATGCGTGTGGGAATGTGCAGCATGATTTATCGCAAGGCTTTACGATTGAGCAAGACGGCGCTGGGCGACACCACAGCTGGTCATATTGTGAATCTGATGTCCAATGATGTGGGTCGCTTGGACTTGGCCACCATATTTGTGCACTACCTGTGGGTGGGGCCGCTGGAGACGCTATTTATAACGTATCTGATGTACCTGGAGGTAATAGATTTACGCAATTATTATATAGAATCTATGTTGTCACGAATTGTGCAACGCAGGTAATTGGATAGTACCAACCCCATTATTTACTATGTATCACTAAACTGCCCTAATAATACTATCCTGATTACTTGCTTTAACACTGATACAATTTTGATTCTTTTGCAGATTGGCATTGCGGCTGTGTTTGGTGTGGCCTTCATGCTGCTCTTTATACCATTGCAGGCATGGCTGGGCAAGAAGACCTCAGTGCTGAGGATGCGCACGGCTCTACGTACGGATGAGCGTGTGCGCATGATGAATGAGATCATTGCTGGCATCCAAGTGATCAAGATGTATGCCTGGGAGTTGCCATTCGAGCAAATGGTGGCATTTGCACGTAAAAAGGAAATCAACGCGATAAGACACGTCTCTTATATCAGGGGCATTCTGTTGTCCTTTATAATATTCCTTACGCGGGTGTCCATTTTTCTAAGTCTCGTGGGCTACGTGCTGCTGGGCAAATTTCTAACACCCGAAAAGGCCTTTGTAATTACGGCATATTATAATATATTGCGCACCACGATGACCGTCTTCTTTCCCCAAGGCATCTCACAAATGGCTGAAGCTCTGATTTCCATTAAACGTGTGCGCAATTATATGCTCTACGAAGAGACGGATGTCAGTGATAAGTCCCTGGAGCTGCCGCTCGCTTCGCCTGGCAGTAATCAAACCACGGTGCACTCAAAACTCGAACACGAGCAGGAGAGGCTACTTACGCCTTCATCGTTGCCTCACATCAATGAAAATGCCGTGCTCTCCGAAGCGCAAATATCGATCAAGGATCTCAAGGCTAAATGGGACGTCAGTTCACCGGATTACACCCTCAATGGGGTTAATCTGCGCGTCCAGCCCGGCACCATGTTGGGCATTGTGGGACGCACTGGCGCCGGCAAGTCCAGTCTCATTCAGGCCATATTGGGTGAGCTGGGAGTGGAATCTGGTGAGATTCGTGTCAATGGCACTTTCTCGTACGCATCCCAGGAGCCATGGCTATTTACTGGCACTGTGCGTCAGAATATACTCTTTGGCCAGGCAATGGACAAGCGTCGCTATGCCCAGGTGGTGAAGACCTGTGCGCTCGAGCGTGACTTCGAGCTGTTGCCTTATGGGGACAAGACAATTGTGGGTGAGCGGGGCGCCTCCCTGTCGGGTGGTCAAAAGGCGCGCATCAGTTTGGCGCGTGCTGTTTATCGCCAGACGGCGATTTATCTGCTGGATGATCCCTTGAGCGCTGTGGACACGCATGTCGCCCGTCATCTGTTCGAGAAGTGCATGCGCGGCTATTTGCGGGAGCGCATTGTGATCCTGGTCACACATCAGCTGCAATTCCTGCAGCATGCCGATCAGATAGTCATTATGGAAAAGGGACAGGTGAGCGCCGTGGGCACATACGAATCGCTGCGCGAATCAGGCCTAGACTTTGCTGCAATGCTGGCGGATTCGTCACGCGATGAGCATGGCATCGAGGAGCGCTCACGCTCCAGATCGGGCTCGGCCAGCGACAAGCGACGCAACAGTGAACAGTCTCTCCTATCGCTGGCCGATTCCTGTCTGGATGAGGCATCGGCCGCCCAAATGCATGTGCAGGAGTCCCAGGAACACGGACGCATCGGACTTGGACTGTATAACAAATACTTCAAGGCTGGCGGCGGTTTTTTCGCCTTCTTCGTCATGATGGGCTTCTGTGTGCTGTCCCAAGTAACGGCCTCCATGGGCGACTATTTTCTCGCATATTGGTGAGCGCATATCACTAGTTTTTATTTATTATATTACTAATTTATTATATTCTTAACTGATCAAATTATAATATTATATTGTAGGGTTGACAAGAAGGGAAGTGTTAAGAGCATGAATGAAAATAGCAGCTTGGATACATCCAATTCACCTGCCACAAACGATACGACAACAAATGTGTCGCATGTCCTTGAATCACGCATGTCCATGTGGCTCCACGAATTGGGCTGGTCCGTGGATGCCGAAATGCTGGATACTTATATATTTACCATAATCACAATAGTTACAATTGCTGTGACGCTGGCGCGTTCATTTCTATTCTTCAATCTGGCCATGAGGGCATCGACCCGGCTGCATAACTCCATGTTTCGCGGCATCACGCGTGCTGCAATGTATTTTTTCAATACGAATCCCTCGGGTCGTATTCTAAATCGTTTCTCCAAGGATATGGGTCAAGTGGATGAGATACTGCCGGCTGTCATGATGGATGTCATCCAAATATTCTTAGCCTTAGGTGGCATTGTCATTGTCATTGGCATTGTCAATCCGATGTTTATCGTTCCCACGGTCGTGCTCGGCATTATTTTCTATCAGCTGCGCACTTTCTATCTGAAAACCTCACGTAATGTGAAACGCCTGGAAGCTATTAGTGAGTAAACTGCAATTTGTTGTCAATAACAATTGTTTAGTGATCTATTATTATTTTAATTCACTGCATTTTATTACTCAGCTCGTTCGCCAATTTACTCGCACATGGCCGCCTCGCTGACGGGTCTGTCCACGATTCGAGCTTTTGGAGCACAGCGTGTGTTAATTAGCGAGTTCGATAATCATCAGAACCTGCATAGCTCAGCATTCTACATGTTCATTAGCACGTCGCGTGCCTTTGGCTATTGGCTGGACTGTTTCTGTGTCATCTACATTGGCGTTATCACACTAGGTTTCTTCATATATCCGCCGGCGAATGGTGGCGTAGTGGGTTTGGCAATCACCCAGGTAAGTTGCATGAAGTTGACGCTCTAAGATTTTTTATCCATTTCTTAAACTGTCCCTTTTAGGCTATGGGCATGACTGGCATGGTTCAGTGGGGCATGCGTCAGTCTGCGGAGCTGGAGAACACTATGACTGCCGTGGAGCGTGTCGTTGAGTATGAGGACATTGAACCGGAGGGCGATTTGGAAGCGCCAGCCGATAAGAAACCACCCAAGACCTGGCCCGAACATGGCAAGATTGCGTTTGAAGAGCTCAGTCTACGCTATTTCCCGGATCCCAAATCGGACTACGTGCTTAAGTCTCTCAACTTTGTTATCAGAGCGCGTGAGAAGGTTGGCATTGTGGGTCGCACGGGTGCAGGCAAATCGTCGCTCATAAACGCCCTGTTCCGCCTCTCCTACACGGATGGTTCCATACTGATCGATAAGCGGGACACACAAGTAATGGGCTTGCATGATCTGCGCAGCAAAATATCGATTATACCTCAGGAGCCGGTGCTCTTCTCTGGTACAATGCGCTACAATTTGGACCCCTTCGACGAGTATACCGATGAGAAGTTGTGGTCTTCTTTGGATGAGGTGAAGCTGAAGGATGTCGTTGCCGACCTGCCCAGCGGTTTGCAGAGCAAAATAACGGAGGGTGGCACCAATTTCAGTGTGGGCCAACGTCAATTAGTGTGCCTGGCCCGTGCCATTCTACGCGAGAATCACATCCTGGTCATGGATGAGGCCACTGCCAATGTGGATCCACAAACTGATGCTCTTATCCAGACGACCATTAGAAATAAGTTCAAAGAATGCACCGTACTTACAATTGCCCATAGGCTGCACACGATTATGGATTCGGATAAGGTGCTCGTCATGGACGCTGGCAGAGTGGTTGAATTTGGAACGCCGTATGAACTTTTAACCTGTGCCGAAAGCAAAGTTTTCCATGATATGGTCAAGCAGACGGGCAAAGCAACCTCTGAAAATCTGCAGTTGATTGCCAAGCAGGTAAATAAATGCTTTTCAATTGGATACAATTAAATTAAAAATATATATATTCTTTACAGGCATTTGAATCTGCTCAACAAAATCGCAGGTTATCGTCCTAAGGCCAATGAACATTAAAATAATCAGGGATTTTTTTTTTTAAATAGTCGTAGGTGCTTAAAAACGGGCTATCCCTTCAACTGTAAATAAACACATCGAATTCCAGTTTATATTACAATATCCATATAATTTTATATTAACCTAAAATGTATGTGCCTATGCATTGAATATTATGTTATTAATGTTTATATATTTCTATGTATAAGTGTAAAAGTGCAAATAACACAGTGCCTTTAAATGTATACAACTTGGGTACTTATACACACATGTTCTCATGTATTTCGAAAATATTGCTGATAAATTAAATTTATAGATTAAAATTTTCATAAATTTGCTTATAAATATACAAAAAACAATTACAAGTACTTACTAAATTTGATCAAATGGGTTTCACTAACTGGCGGTTATTTTAAGATAGACTAATTCTCATGTTATTTAGAAAAATATGTATGAGTGTTTGTACAGAAAATTGACGGTATGGCAACACTTGTAATTGTGCCGGCATCAGCTGTGCGAACAGCTGTCCAATAAGAATCTCATAGAGGAATTTTGTTTTAGTTGTATTTTGCACTGGAAACCGAGGGGACATGGGGTTATGCAAACTATTTGTTTCTGATTAAATGGAAAGTTTTTATTTTTTTTATGTTAATTCATTTTGTGTAAAATTTTGCGATAAACGAGCGTCGTTATGTCATTGTTGTGGTGAAATGTTGACGTAGCAGCATCTGTGCATGTTGAGTTTTTGAAATAAACGTTTGTCAACAGTGCGGCAAAACGTTTATAAACGTTTAAAAATATTACAGGGTATTGTGTAAACAGTGCAAAGACTTTCCTTGAATACAGCTTAAGTTCGAATCGAATGCAGTGCAATTTCAATTGACTCTGCTTTTTAATTTGTGTAAATAAATTTAAGGCAGTCGTAAGTTACGTTGACAATCGTTCTGCCAAACATACATTGCAATTGAGTTCGATTCAAAATGACAGTTGATAAATTGATTCCAAACCCGCGCGAAAATGCTAATTGGCTATCCGCCATTATGTTCTGGTAAGTTTCCATATGTAAATACTAAAATTGAAGTCTTACAAATATGTTATTAAGTACGTAAATTACGCATATATAGCGACAACTTTAGAGGTTTTATCATTTCAAAACATACAAACTTGATCTTTTAAAGAATACTCAAGTTCACACGTCCCATTTATTGTAAATGATAAGATAATATTCATAATGCCCCTATCAGTTGTAATTATAAATTATTTGCGTGGACAGTTGACACCATTTAAATCTACTTAACTGAATGAAATGATACAAAAAAGGAAACTATTTTTTTGGTTTTGTGCAATGTCCGTCATGCTGTCCGTCCGTCTGTCCGTCTGTAAGATCGCGCGTTCCTCCGACACCCTTGGAGAGACTTGAAGC
>JAWNLR010000569.1:0-10319 GCA_035042205.1 Drosophila infuscata | reverse complement strand
TCAAAATTAAACATACGAGGGTGGTTTGATGAGTACCTGACCTTGACGCCAGATGGCGCCACTATTGCAATATGACGTGACTATCGTATAGTACATAAACCTAAACAGCCACAGTGAAAATTTCAGTCAAATCGGACTTTTAGTTTTGTTTTCACCACGTGTCAAAGCAGTCGTGTCCACGCATTTTAGAAAAATGGAAAAAGAGCAATATCGGTCGGTGATTCGATTCTTCTTTTTGGAGGGGAAATCACGCAGTGAAATCAAAGAACGCTTGGATACTGTGTACGGTGACTCTGCTCCTTCGATGACCACCGTCAAAAATTGGTTTAGTGAGTTTCAACGTGGTCGCACGTCCGTTTTTGATGAGCCACGACCAGGTGGCCCGAAAACAGCAACCACGGAGGATAAAGTGAAGAAAATACATGATCTGGTATTGTCAGACCGCCGGTTGAAGGTGCGCGAGTTAGCTGAGACAGTAGGCATCTCAACAGAACGAGTGTTTCATGTCCTACATGAAATATTGGGTATGAGAAAGCTATCGGCGCGATGGGTGCCGCGTTTGCTCACACCAGACAATAAGCGCAACCGCGTGACCACTTCGGAGCATGGTTTGGCGCTGTTAAAGCGTAATCCGAAGGAATTTTTGCGTCGATTCGTGACTGTTGACGAAACATGGATTCACTGGTACACACCAGAGACCAAAGAACAGTCGAAACAGTGGACTTCACCTGGCGAATCTGCCCCGAAGAAGGCGAAAACTGTTCCATCGGCCGGAAAGGTGATGGCCACGGTTTTCTGGGATTCGAAAGGTATTATCCTCATAGATTACCTAGAGAAGGGAAGAACGATTACAGGGCTCTACTATGCCGAACTATTGGGAAGATTTGACGCCGAGTTGAAGAAGAAACGGCCCCATTTGGTGAAGAAGAAAGTGCTCTTCCAGTCGCCCAGGCCAAATTGGTCGAATTACGCTACGAACTGCTGCCCCATCCACCTGTTTCTCCGGATTTGGCCCCTTGCGACTTTTTCTTGTTCCCAAATTTGAAAAAGTCAATCGCTGGGCAGAAATTTCGGTCGAACGAGGAGGTTATTGCCACTACGGAGACGTATTTTGCGGATCTACAGAAATCATATTTTTTAGAGGGGATAAAAAAGTTGGAGCATCGCTGGAATAAATGTGTAGAGCTGAAAGGGGATTATATTGAAAAATAAAAAATAATTTTTCCAAAAATTTTCGTTTTTCTTATGTAGGTCAGGTACTCATCAAACCACCCTCGTATAATTAAGAAAATGATCACAATTGTCCAAATATTGTTCGAGAAGAACTCATACATACTAAACGAAAATTAAAATATGAAGTGCTAAGAAAGAATCCATTGTCTGTCGAATATCCATGCTAGGTTTTTATAAAATGTGTTAGGATTTAATGAGTCTGTCCAAGGGATAATGCAACATTATCATGGTAGGGTGGGTACAGAAGAGGAACAACAACATCTATGTTCCCTTTAATAAGACTAGTTTCTCAGGTAGTTTGTAGGACGTCACCAATGTTGTATTGGTTTTGCATTCTACCATGTTCTTATTGTTCTTAAACACGTTTAGAACTTCTGATTTATTTCTTGTAAAATATACGTGAACATATCGCGATTTATCATCAATCATGGTAACAAAGAAACATGGTCCACCGTTTGAACACATGTTTATATGACCGCAAACATCACTATGTCAAGTTCGCTTGTGCTGTTGAATTACTCTTTGAGGGTTTGCATGTTCATATGTCCATATCTCTTATGATATGTCTTCACTGACACTTTTGCCATTTCCACTTAGGAATACTGCATTTGTTGTTTTGGTTATTTCAGACAGAAATAAATTGCTTCTATGATTTGCAATAATTTTACTGTTTTCAAGCGATTGTGCATGAAGGTTACAGTGCAGCTTCCATTTACTGCTCTGCTCACCGAAATAAAATTGCATTGTAATTGTGGTACAGCACGTCTGTAAGTTTTATTGTTGACGATTTCGTTTTAGTCACGACGACTCCTCGTGGGCCAACTTCTAGTGACTTTTTACCAGAAAGTATAGCAGTATCAGCAAATTGTTCAACCGAAATAAACATATTTTGATTTGCGCACATATCAGATCTGGCGCCACTATCTAAGCATCAAACTGACTTGTCAAGCAGTCGTTCACTGTTTTTATACTTTGATACCGAAGGTATAAGAGTATATTGGGTTGTGTGCAATGTCCGTCATGCTGTCCGTCCGTCTGTCCGTCTGTATGAACGCGCGTTTCCCCGACACCCTTAGAGACAGAGACTTGAAACTTGGAACATATACTGGAAAGTACCCTCAAAAGTTAAAGTGTCAAGGGTTTGGACCAACATCCACCAGGGAGCTAGAAAATCGATAAATTCGAGTTTCGCAAATCGATAAAGCCACATATTTCTCACAATTTTACGGATACAGTCACCAATTTGGCTTGGTAGGTTGTTGGCGATCTCCATTTCTTAAATAAAATTTTTAAATGGCTATATCTTCCGTAGTTTTTGAGTAGGGAACGTCAAATTTGGTAGGTATATTACTGGTAGTCGCCTTTAAGAACCGATAACAAATTTGTGTTGCCACGCCCACACCTGCGCCCTTAATCCACAATGCCAATATTTTGAAAAGTGTAAGTCGATACTCCGTATATGTCCCACAATTTTAAAGATAGAGTAACCAAACTTGGAAGGTAATTTAACATACTATTTTTTGGACCTCGTCCACAACCGCCCCCACAACTTCGTCCCTAGAAATTTAAAATGCGCTTATCTTTCATAATTTGTAAGCTAGCGTCACTGATAACTTCCCCAAGAGATCGATACAAAATTGGATGAGACGCCCACTCCGCCCACCTAAGCCGATACACCTATTGGGGAAAATCGATAACACCGTAAATCTCACGCAATTTGAAAGCTTAAGTCACCAAATTTTAAGGGTATATTTCAAGTAACATTCTTCAAAAATCGGGGAAACAAATTTTGGACCACGCCCTCTCCCGCCCCCAAAAACCGATAAATGCCCATATCTCCCGCAATATAAGAGCTACACTTACCAAACTTGAAGGAAACCTATTAGGAACATAATCTTTAATTTTTTTAACCACGCTCACTTCCGCTCCCAAAATCTCGAAAATTTCATATCTTCCGTCATTATTTTAGGATCTACAGTCAAACTTCGAAGAAGGGTTACTATCATATATCCACCTCAATCTGAAAGGCAAACTTGGACAGTATTTCTTGGATGCACACAAATTTTGGAATCATAGAATTCTGCTGTTAAGTTCGACTGCAACGTTCTCTCTTATTTGCGCTTAGTAATGTGAAGAATGATTTTTCGTCTTTCCCTTTTACGTTTTCTTCGTTCGCCTTGGACCTATATTTGGTGGTCAATTTTAACGCAACTGTCACATTTAATTTTTATACTATTATATCAAAATTATATAATAGTATATTGGTTTTGTGCAATGTCTGTTATGCTGTCCGTCCGTCTGTCCGTCTGTATGAACGCGCGTTCCTCCGACACCCTTAGAGATAGAAACTTGAAACTTGGAACGTATACTGGAAAGTACCCTCAAAAGTTAAAGTGTCTTGGGTTTGGACCTAAGACCACTAGGGAGATAGAAAATCGATAAATTCGATTTTAGCAAATCGATAAATCCCCATATCTCTTACAATTTAATGAATACAGTCACCAAATTTGGTTGGTAGGTTGTTGGCGAGGTCCTTGAAAGATCGGCATATGCCACGCCCACTTCCAACGCCCCCTTCACTCCCGCCCCTAAAATTTTCAAATGGTTATAGCTTCCGCAGTTTTTGAGTAGGGAACGTCAAAGTTGGTAGGTATATTACTGGTAGTCGCCTTTAAGAACCGATAACAAATTTGTGGTGCCACGCCCACACCTGCGCCTATAATCGACATTTCCGATGGTAAATCGATAACTTCGTATATCTCCGAAAATTTTAAAGATAGAGTAACCAAACTTGGAAGGTCATTTGCTGGTAACCTCCTCCAAAAATTGGCATACCAATTTTTGGACCACGCCCACCTCCGCCGCCCCCAGGAACTTCGTCCCTAGAAATTTAAAATGCGCATATCTGCCGTAATTTGCAAGCTAGAGTCCAAATTTTGCAGGTATGTTACTGGTAACTCCCCCAAAGATCGATAAAAAATTGGATGGCCACGCCCACTACACCTACCTGAACCGATACACCTGTTGTCGTTTTTTGATATCCATTGACTATATTCACTCGTCCCATCTGAACTTGGGCATTTTATAGCTCCCGAAGTGATTGCTGAATTAGCAGACTTTTTATTTGGACACACCAACTCGACCAACTTGTCTATTTTGTACAGAGCACTCAGTTTTCGCTCGTACTTGTTCTTACCTTCCTTATATTGTAAGGAGCCATGGTATATGCGCCCCTATCAGCAACTGTCGATCAGGCGGAAATCCGTCCCCGATGCAGTTGCGGCGAATTCGCTCTCTTTCGTCCTCTCCCTTTCTAGCGCGGGTATTTTAAAATAAAGTGCAATATAAATAAAACGCAATAATTATCACAATTAAATATATTGGTGTTGTTAATTCTCGCAAACGCAACGAATATAAATTTGTTGCACAAACCCACAGCTGGGCTGAGTTTTAGCTCAGCTTTAACCACCGAACTAAAAGGTTCGTTACAACTGGCGCCCAACGTTGGTGGTTGCGAGTGTTGAATAAATATATTTATTGTGAAATTATAATAATAACAAATAATCAAATAAATATGGAGCGTGCGTTGGTGTACAACCTAAAGAAGGACGAGTTGATGCGGTATGGAACTATCTAGCACACTGGATGCGATGCGCAGGCAGTTTGGAGAGTGGGTGGGTACCCACGAGAGCAGACTGCCATACAGGGCGAGGATAGAGGAATTGGCGGCGACTCATGGAAGACAATCCCCTGCCAGAGAAGTCGAAGTTGCGGATGCAAGAGAGCCGTCATTTATGGATGTCGCACATCTCAGCATCCCGGCAACAAGCGCAGCAGCGCGCGCTAGAGACGCCAATCACTCTATTTGGGGAGCAGTGTCCACACCACTGCCACAGAGGAGAGTGTTCATACAAGAGCAAACGGCACCAACTATGACCCAGGAATCCTGGGCGTAAGAACTTGTGGGATGGTTCGAACGGGGCTGAGCTGAGGCCACCAGGCGGGTCGCGGGTTGCGGATAGCGAACGGCCTCCCACTGGTAGGTTAGCTGCGAATACCACGAGATTTCTCGTAAATAAGCAGTCACGGACAAACAGCGAGTACGACACCGAATGCGTACCGACAAGGCGTTTGTGTTGCCGCCTCTCAAAAGTATAGCCTCACACACCCCCAACCTCCCCACACACTTACCTACCTATCCCATCCCTCCAAATCTCACACCAGGCCGGGCTAAGGTGTCAATCGTACCGTGCCGATAGTCAGCCTGGCTGGGGGCCCGGTTTAAACAAATAGCCCAGTCATTAACGGTGTGCTCAGGCAAATGGCGACCGCCTGTTCTATTCAGCCTTACCCGGGTATCGCGGATCTCTGCCCGGGTGGACACTCAATTCTCCGCAGCTCGTGGGACATAACATGTCAAAGTATAATAAAATCTTCATTCCGCTGGACACCCCAGCGGAGAGTGTCGCAAGACAATTGTGGTAGACCAGCCTCCACACCGTGCTACTCCAGCACCATACAGGAGAGTGCCCAAAGAAAAAGGAGGAATTCCTGCCACCGAGGGGCGAACCAGGTGGGTTGGATGACCCAAACCGGCGGAATCTTTGCGGTTCACGGGTCAAATGGTACCTCCGGTACCTCCAACAAGGGCTTGCTCCAGATGAGGCCTTAAAAAAGGCGAAGGAGCCAAGGGAGGCAGCTGTGGCACCGACACCAGCCATAAAGAGGCGTAGCAGCACCCAAAAAGGGCATGCCCCCAAGGCACAGAACACCAGTACCTGGTACAGGAGCCATGGGTGTATAATGGCATTAAAGTCCTCTATACACCAGAATCAAAGGTAATCTGGGATCAGAGAAATCTAGCCCCTAGAGCCTGTATCATGGTAAGGAAAAGTATTAATTTCACTATCCTTTCAGAATTTCTAACTAGAGATTGTGTCCCGGTAATGGTCCAGACCACTGGCGACACTGCCTCTATGGTAGTTGTGTCGGTGTACTTCGCAGGAGACGGACCCTGCCCACCATCAGAAATTGAGGTACTGGTGGAGTACTGCAAGACGGAGAAGATGCCGATAATTATCGGATGCGATGCCAACGCGCACCACTCTATATGGGGCAGCAGCGGCATCAACATAACGGGTGAGTACCTCACAGATTTTATTATTAAATATAATCTTGAACTAGACAATGTCGGATCTACACCGACATTTGTAACAAGGGTTAGGGAGGAGGTCTTAGACATCACCCTGGTCAGTCGGTCCCTAAAACCTCATCTTAGGGACTGGCATGTCTCACCAGAGGAATCTATGTCAGATCACAAGTTAATTATATTTAAGCTACATCTAAATACGGATAGCAGCACCCCCATTAGGAACCCCAGAAAAACAGACTGGAAAAAGTTTAAGTCCACCCTAGAGTTCAACCTCTCCAACGGGACATCTGGTATACCCAGAACCACACTTGAGCTAGAGAGAGCTGTAGGAAATTTAAATAAATGCATAACAGATGCTTTTATAGATAGTTGCCCGATAGGGAAAAAACGCATGGTCAAAGATGCTCCCTGGTGGAACGAGAGCCTGGAAAGGCTACGTTTAACCACACGCCGCCTCTTCAACAAAGCACAGAGAGACGGAGAATGGGAGAGGTACCGTGAAAGTCTGACCTCCTATAACAAGGAGATTAGGAAGGCCAAAAGGCAGAACTATAGGAAATTCTGCGAAAGCATTGTTATATCCATCCTATCCGACAGTCAAGCAGCGTTAAACGCTATTAGTGGGACGAAAATCACCTCTAAGGTGGTCCTAGAAGCACGTTCCAAACTTGACCGACTCGAGGCAATCAATAGGCTCACCCTAAGATGGGTCCCGGGACACACGGAAATAGTTGGGAACGAACTGGCCGACAGGCAAGCAAGATTGGGGGCGGAGAGACAAGGGTCTTAGTCCTTAGTGGGACCTGAACCGTATTGTGGCATCGGAAGGCAGACGATACGGCAGGAGCTTAGAAAAAAAGAAAGACAGAGGAGGCAACGGAGCTGGGCAGAGGCACCAGGACTCCGACAAGCCAAATGTTTACTGGGTGGCTACAATCAGAAGCGATTTAAGCAGATTATAGCCATGAGCAAAAACAATCTTAGAATACTCACCGGTCTACTGACGGGACACTGTAGACTAAGAAGTCACCTAGCCAAGCTGGGTATAATCAGTAGCGGACTCTGCAGGTTCTGTGAAAGCGAGGAGGAATCCTCAATGCACATCCTAGCAGAGTGTGTAGCCCTAGCAAGGAAAAGAAGCAACATCCTAGGGATGCATGTCATGATGAGCAATGACATAGTGGCCCTCAACCCAATAAAAATTCTAGCATTCGTGCAAGAGCTTGGGTTGATGGAGGAGCTTTAAAGCCCAGAAGGGGGCACAATCAGGTCGCAGTGCACACACACCCCGAACCTAATAATAATAATAATAATAATGACCCAGGAATATTCAAATGTAGCGAAACAAGTCCGTGAGTGGAACTTCCGTTTCGATGGAACAACAAAGCCTGTGGAATTTCTGGAACAAGTTGAGTGGTCAGCCGATGCGTATGGGCTCAACTTGAATTTGGTTCCCATAGCCATGCCGGAACCAACAATCAACACTGGACCAAATAGGTAACTTTTGTCCAGAGTTTTCAAGAATATTTCTTGCCTAGAGATTATTTTGAGAATCTCATGGACGAAGTTACCCCAAGACGTCAGGCTATACAAGAGCCATTTAAGGTGTACATGGTGGAGATGCAGACGCTATTGCGGCCACTGCAATATTCAGCGGAAAATCATCTGAATAGGATATAAAACAACAGCCTCCCAGACTTACGAGCGTTCGCCAGGCCAAACCAATTCAACAATTTGAATGAATTTATGTATTTGGCCGAAGCGTTCGAGGAAAAGCTGAGACTGCAGAGCCGCATGGAGCAGCACAGTTACAACACACCACAGCACAGCCGCATGGAGCAGCTGCAGCAGTATTGTAACAATCCACGGCAAAGACGCAGGGAACCACCACGACAACGCAAGGAAGCGAAATATGACATTATGGAGCCCGCTCAGAGGCAAAATCATCCACGACTTACGGTAATGGTGGAGGAGCGAGCAGAAGCCGACACTGGACCCAGACCAGCCCCGAGGACGAGACACGACAACGTAGAAACCCACATACAGAATCCAGCGAGGTCATGCAGATGTTGCAGCCAGGAGGGACACACAGCAATAGAGTGTACGAATCCCATGCTGGAATTCTGTTGGATATGTGGGCGTATTGGAGTTCGTACGTCAGTATGTTGTTCGTCGGAAAACAGAGACCGGCGTGCGCCACCAAGGGGTGAGCAGAAGCCGAACAGGACACGCAATAAGACGCTCATCGGCAGCCTACTGGCCGAAGGTGCGCAACTGACAGCTACCGTAGAGATCGGCAACTGTTAGTACAAGGCTTTGATTGATACAGGGGCCACGAGTAGCTTCGTTCGCCGAGTCCGCATGGCAGATGGCCGAAGAAGCGGAATCGAGAGCAGATCGAGGTGAACGTCAGACTGAGACGGAGCAGCATGGAGATTGCTCTGCTGATACTGCCAGGAGTTAACGTCGATCTTGTCCTTGGCTGGGACTTCTTGTCTGGCATGGACACGGTTGTAGAGTGTGCAGGCTTCATGGTGAACATACCAAAGAGCGGGATACGAAAACACCACGAGGAGGGATTATCCATAGCCACGACAGTCGTTACACCAATATATCCGGAGAAAGTAGCGGCTGTTGGCGTATTGAAGCCCCTGAAGGACACATTCCAAAAATTTTCTATGGTGGAAGACGCCATGGATCAAGCCAACCTGAAGTGCAAAGGGTTCCAAAAGTTGCGAACGGACATCAAGAAAAACCCCAGGAAGTATCCAGATTACTATGAAGAGTCTGGAAACCTATATAGGCACATCCCGCATACAGATGGAACTGAGGATGCAGCAACTTGGAAATTGTGTGTTCCTACCGGGAAGAGAAGTCAAATCATGCAAGAAAACCACTTCTCCGCCGCCGCAGTAAATGCGGGTAGCAGGCTTATATAGAGACGTACGAGCATATGCTAAACAATGCGAAACATGTCAAAAATATAAGCAGAGTCAATTCGCGGCTCAGGACCGAGCAAGGCACCATAACCTTCGGCGCAGACCATGGAGACCCACAGTCGGAGAGAAAGTATGGCTACACCACCTGTCGAATGCTGCTGAGGGATTCGCAGCAAAGCTGGCGCCGAGATACGGAGGCCCATACCAAATTGTAGATTTTCCATCGCCGGTGATCTGCAAATTGAAGAGCCTCGCGGACAAGCGGATAAAGACAGCGCACATAAGCGACCTGAAGCCGCACAGCGACGGGATTGAGACAGGTGAGTTAGCCAAAAAATAGAAAAAAATATATGCATACACCTGAGACCGAAAAGATTGTGAGAATGCATAGAACATTTCCATCTATTCGGTCAATAAAAAAGGGGGGATAATAAATAGGCCTCGAAGCAGAGGCTATTTATAATTGCATATAAATCAAAACAAACAAAACAGGGCCCTACATATAAATCAAAACAAACAAAACATAGCCCTGAACCGGCTCAGATCAAAGAACAACAAAAAGAACAGCACGGCGAAGTGAGCGAAAGTTCACGCATTCGGCAATGCACCCGAGAGCGGGAGAAATGGCCAGCCAAGAAAACACGACCATGACCCACTCTCGAGTGCATTCGCTGAATGCGGAATCAAAGTTCAACGGACGAAGGAAGAGTTCAACGGCCAACCCAAACGCAGGCGGAGACCCACACACTAGTGCCAGTGCACGCATGAAGAGCGCATTTTGTTGTTGGCTTTCCTACGTTTGGCGCGAGTGCGCGTACGCTGGAGAGCGCAGCAACAACGAAATGCATTTCGAGCGAGCATTTGTTGGAGTGCACTGTTGGCTCTCTCACGTTTAGCGCGGGTGCGCGAACGTGGGAGAGAATAACAACAACAAAGTGCACTTTGGACCAATAAATGCCGAATGCACCGGTGTTGGCTCTCACGTTTAGCGCGAG